>CM055882.1:40375011-40676857 GCA_029582165.1 Portulaca oleracea
AAGTAGTGGGACCAATGGTCAAGGGCACGAACCAGGGCATAGAACTCCTTTTTGTAGGAAGAGTAGTTCTTCCGTGACCCACTGAGCTTCTCGCTGAAGTAGGCAATGGGGCGCTGATTTTGCATAAGCACGGCTCCAATGCCAACTCCACTTGCGTCACAATCCACCTCGAAGACTTATGAAAAATCCGGGAGAGCAAGTACCGGAGCTTCACAAAGTCGAGCCTTAAGCTTCTCAAAGGCCCCTTGGGCTGCTCGGGTCCACTCAAAGGTGCCCTTCTTCATACACTCGGTGATTGGGGCAGTGAAGGTGCTAAATCCTTTGATGAATCGGCGGTAGAACGAAGCAAGGCCGTGGAAGCTTCTCACCTCCGTGATAGTAAAGGGAGAAGGCCATCAACGTATAACATCCACTTTCGAAGGATCCACGGAAATACCTCGATCAGAGACTATGTACCCAAGAAATGTGACTTGGGGGGTGCAAAATTCGCACTTCTCGAGCTTGCCAAATAGCTTTTGCTGTTGTAAAACCCGGAAAACAGACTCCAAATGCGAGAGGTGCTCACCTTCATTCTTGGAATACACAAGGATGTCGTCGAAATAAACCACCACGAATTTTCCTATGAATGGCCTCAAGACCTCGTTCATGAGTCGCATGAACGTGTTAGGGGCGTTAGAGAGACCAAATGGCATGACAAGCCACTCGTACAAGCCTCCCTTGGTCTTGAACGCCGTCTTCCACTCGTCCCCTTCTCGCATGCGAATTTGATGGTAACCGCTCCGGAGGTCGATCTTGGAAAAAATACAAGATCCGTGCAACTCGTCGAGCATGTCATCGAGCCTCGGTATGGGGTACCGATACTTGATGGTGATGTTGTTGATGGCTCGACTGTCGACACACATCCGGTAGGTGCCATTCTTTATGGGAACCAAGAGAGCCGGGACGGAACAAGGGCTCATGCTTTCCCTAACGAAGCCCCTCGAAACGAGTTCGTCCACTTGGCGTTGTAGCTCCTTGGTTTCCTGCGGGTTACAGCGATAAGCTGCTCTGTTGGGAAGTGGCGCTCCGGGCATAAGGTCGATCTGGTGCTCGATTCCCCGAATAGGTGGAAGACCCGGTGGTAGATCATCAGGGAAGACGTCTCCGAACTTGGCAACGAGAGGGGCGATAAGAGGGTGCAAGGGTTTCTCTACCTCACTTTTGTTTGCTTCTGAGAGGAGTAAGGCGAAAATGGCCTTCCCCTTGCTTATAGCTCGCTCGACTCGTGTTTCGCTCATGTGTTTGGGTTCCTCACTTCCCACCCCTGGTTTTGGAGAGATAATTTCATGTGGAGCTAACTGGAGTAGCTTAACCCTCTTCCCGCTATGAGTAAAAGTGTAGGTGTTTTTCGACTCGTTGTGCACCGTTTGCTTGTCGAATTGCCAAGGACGTCCCAACAATATGTGGCAAGCACTCATAGGAACAACATCACAAATAACATAATCATCGTAGTTAGTACCAAAAGACAAATTCACTAGGACTTGTTTAGTTACCTTGATGCCATCTTGGTCGTTGAGCCACTTGAGAGAGTAAGGTCGAGGGTGAGGTAATAGAGGCAATCCAAGCTTCTCGACCATATACGTTGAAGCGACGTTGGTGCAACTCCCTCCATCAATAATAAGGTTGCACACCTTGCCTCCCACGAAGCACCGAGATTGAAAGATCATCTCCCGTTGGACCTTGTCGAGAGGGGCTTCCTGAGTGTGTAAAACCTGCCTCAAGACTAGGGCGTCACCATGTACGTGGGGTGTGGGGGCGGCATCATCATCACTAGTGACCGCATCCTCAACGATCACTTTGGACTCATCCCAGGCTGCTTGCAATTCCTCATCAATGTCCTGAACCTCCTTGAGTGTCAAGGTCCGTCGGTTCGGACAATCCGCCTGGTAGTGACCATAGCCGTGGCATTTAAAGCATTTTCTTCCCTCCATCCGGCGAGAGGGGTCCGTTGGAGACGCCACAACAAGTCCCTTTCCCTTATCCGTGCGAGGTGTCGAAGGGAACTTGGGTGTCTCATTAGGTTTTTGGGTACCCGAATATGGAGGAGGTCGGCTGGGCAGTGGAAAGAAGGCTCTTGGTGCCGGTTTGGAAGTAGCCTTTTCTTTCTTTCAACGCTCAACCCGAAGGGCCAAGCTGCACAAGTCATCCATGGAGTAGTATGGTTGAACCTCTACTTTCTTGGCAACCGAGGAGTCCAATCCATTCAAGAAACGCATCATGGTTTGCGCCTCGGGTTCTTGAAGATAGCTTTTGATGCGGAGTTGCTCGAACTCTTGAATGTAGTCACTCACGGATCGCTTGCCCTGGGTTAGGGCGTAGACCTTTTTGAATACATCCTGTTGGTAGGTGGCGGGCAAGGAACGACGGTTCATCAACTGTTTAAGCCGTGTCCAAGTGGTGATCCTCATTCGACCTTCCCGTGCCCTTTGTGCTTTCACATTCTCAAACCAAAGCGATGCGTCTCTGGTCAGTTTTAGGCTAGCGATCTTATAAGCCTTCTCATCATTGTATTCTTTGGTCTTAAAGATCCTATCCATCATTTGGATCCACTCAAGGTACTCGTCAAGATCACTGGAACCATTGAATTCGAGAATGTCGATTTTGACGTCCTGGAAGTCATCACGAGGGGGCATATCATGTACTTGCCCATGTGGACGGCGACGTGGGGAACCTCTATCATCGTCACTCGACTCGAACGTAGGAGGTGGACGAATAGGGCTTGGGCCACGCCTTTGACGTTTATCTCAGGGTGGACCTAGACGCTCTTGGGTGAGGTGGTCCAACCGCGCCATAATGGCATTAAGGTTGCGATCGATGGTGGAGAACCGTCATTACGTGGCGAGCTCGATAGCTTGAATTTGAGGACTACCCCGGTGGCTCGATTCCTCTCGTTCGTGGCGAGCTCCGTCGGCCATACCGGGAAAAAGGCGAGGGATGGTTAGTGTTTGGGGTATTTTGTGGAGTTTGAAGGTTCTTTTGTAGTTGGCAAGTGTTTGGCTAAGGGTTCTTTGTGTTTTTTTCACTCAAACATTTCATCGAACAACTTGCGTGCACTATTTTCAAACTTCTTTCAATGCACCAAATAGCTACAAATCCAACAAATACAACCACAATACAATAATTCCCAACACACTTGGGTAGCAATGGGGTTGGGGAACACCAATAATTGCATATAACTCACAAAACCCACTACTAGAAATAACACTAGCAAGAACAATGAAGAACCACTCAAGCAATTGAAAAACCAAAGCTCTGATACCAGATGGAGCGTTACCGTCGTGGTGGGATGATGAGATTAGCTTGAGTGTATGATGGAGATCTGTTTATTCCAATATTTTGCATGTTTTTCCCCTTTATTTTATGACTTTTTGCTTGTTCCTAATAATTAAATTAGGTTTATCTTATGTTTTTATTGGTTTTACTCTTTTATTAGATTTTATGTTATTTTTATCATTTTAGTTATTTTTGTTGCTAATTTGAATCAAAAGTGTATGAATTGAAAAAATAAATAAAAACCTATTTCTAATCCTAAGTCTACCCCAAAACAAAACCCAATTCCTCGGCCCACTTTCTCTCTTCCCTTCTAAACCCCAGCAGGCCCACCTCCCTCTTTCTTCAATCTTCCCTCTCCACTCTCCTAAGCCCAATACCCACATTAAAACCCAAAACCCACCTAAATCCCTAACTCTTGTGCCCTCTTTTTCCTTCACCGATTTTCCTTTTTCCTTTCTTTAAATCTTTCCCCCTTTCATTTCTTTATTTCAATTCCCCAAACTCCTTGTCTTCTTCTTCTTCTTTCCTCTGCAGACACCACCGAAACACACCACCATCTCCATTTCACTTTCTCTTTCTTACTCTTCCTCTCTCTTGTTCTCTGTCATTTTCCCAAAACAAACCCAACACCATTCCCCCTCTCTATCTCTTCCGTCTCCCCTTATATTGCATTCTCTATCTCACTTTTTCTTTGTCTTTTCCAGACTTGGAAGAAAGGAGGCCGAAAGTACAACAAGCAACAGAGGAGCAGTAAGCACCATCCACCACCATCGCACACCATCATCATCCTCGCAGAATGCATCTACACCGTCCAATTTGGAGGAAAATCGATGGTCAAGATTTGAAGGAGAGGCTGAGAATTCGACTATATAAGGGAAGAAGAGGCCGATTTGAAGTTTATGGTTGGTTTTGTGGATGACAACCCATGCCTCCATCCTTAGGGTTAGGTTACTGTTTTGCTTGCAATTTCATGTTTAGATTTAGGTTTAGCTTGATATTTTTATTTTGCTATTCATGTTAGTCGAATTTTCGGGTTTGTTTTGAACAGTTGGTTTTGATTCTGAATGGTAATGTAGCTTGGTTTATGTTGTTTATTCAAATGTTATTTTGTTAGTTTTTCTTCTGTTTTAATTGATTGTGTAGCCCTGTTCTCGTTTTGCTCTGTTCTTTGTCCGTCATTTCACCTATTTTCTGTCTCTCCCCTGTTTTCATTAGTAGCAGTAGTAGTAGTTCCCTTTCTTGATTCTTTTGTTTTGTTATTAGGTTAGTTTAGTTTAATGATTATTTTAGAATGTTAGTTATTGCCAAAGTTAGGTTAGTATTGCTCTTTTAATTGAGTCAGAATTAGATTAGTATGTTTAGATCAGTTTAGTGTTTATTGGTCATTAGTGTCAAGTTAAATTCAACATAGAGTTAAGTTTATTAGGTTAGTTTTATGGGCCAGAACTTTGGGCTTGTGTTAAGTTTGTAGGGTTAGTCGTTGTCTAGATAGTCTAGTTGAGATTTTAGACTAAGTTAGTTTAATTAGATTGTTAATAAAATGATTAGTGAGTAGTTAGTTTAGGTTAGGGGGTGATTAGGCTCTTAATAGGGATTTGATTTGAGGTTTGATTGGAATGGAATGATTAGCTTAGTTTAGGATTTTCCACCATTATTCTCTATCTTTTGTGGAGGTTTAGTTAATTAAGATGTTGCTAGATTTCCTTAGAGCATTAGTGTGAGGTTTTAGTGGGATAATTAGGTTTGTCATTCATGGATATGGAGATTGATTTAATTAGGGTTTGCTACACTTTATACTCTTAGGTTTTAGTCTTCATGAAAATGAGGGGTAAGATTTGGGAAGTTAATCTAATGTTACCTTTGGAAGAGGGCGCTTAGAGTGATTAAGTTTTAGTAGAAACCCAATCCTAGCTTAGTTATAACCTTCCGATTTTTCTTCGATTAGATTTCCTTTAGGTAGCTAAAATCAACCCCCAAGCCTTTTTCTTTCTTTTATTTGTGATTTTTATTATGTCTTTTTATTAGTTCTTAAAACTCTCCAAAATTGTGGAAATTACAACCTAGTAGGTGAGAGTTTGAGTGGCTTTTAGGTTCGGTACCCTAACTCCCAGTGGATACGATATTAAACCCCCGACTATACCCTAGCTTGAACAAAATGGCGCCGTTGCCGGGGAGTTGCGCCTACCGACCTTTTAGTTTTTCTTGAGCATTCCCTCTAGGTTTTAAAAAGAAAAAAAATTAAAAAAAAATTAAAAATATAAAAAAAAAAGAATAGGAAAATGGCATGTTTTAGCTTCCCTCAAGATGAGCATGAGTTATTTTGTGATTATCGTGATAGATTGGATGCTTATCTTGACTATTGGGCTCCATATGGCTATGATTTTTCTTGTGGGGAAGTTTTATGTGTCATTAATAAGGGTGTGAATTTTGAGACTCGTAACCTATTAAATTATTATGGTTTTAATGTTGAAAATGGTTACGAAGCTTTGGGTTTGCTTAATTGGTTGACTGGGAACACTCGTGGTTTTAAGGAGAATTGTCGTTATGTGGGTTGTCATTTTGATAATCCTTGTGCTAGTCATGCTAAAGCTCATTATGAAGATTTATGTGTGAGTGCATGTCCCCCATCCCCTTGTGTTGATTTGCATACTCAATCGCCATTTGTAGATCAACCTAGGGATCCCTATATGCTTGATTCATCAAATACTCATGATTTTTGCTCTTATTGCCAATCATTTGATCATGATGTGAATGCTTGCACTCTTGCAATTCTTCAAGAATGCATTCGGATTAATGAAAAGGACAAGTAATGTGAGGAGACTTTCCATGCTACTATGCACCATGAAGATTCATATATGAGTACTTCTTCCCTTCCTCCTTCAATTCCTATGCATGTCCCCTCCCCATATGCTCAATTCGAAACATCTACTCATGCTTCCATGTCTTCCACCTTTGTTGCTCATCCAAACTTTGTTGAAAATGATGTGAACTATGTGCAACAAGATGATGATTTTAATGCAAAAATTGAAAAAGTGGAAAAAAAGATTCATGAGTTACTTTCTTTATTTCGTGAAATGAGACCGAATTTGTTTGAAAATGGTCATGAGTCTTTAAGTAGAATTGAGTCTTTCTCCCCATTATCCCCTACTATTCATGATGATTCCCCTTTGTGTGATTATGGTGATAATGACTCTTTGTCTTTGACTTGTGTGCCACCCTCTCACGAATTAGAAACTGTTCCTCATGATGCTTATGTGTGTGATTATGAATCATTTTCTATGGATTATGAACCGGAGTGCTTCACTTTCACCTTTGATGATTATGATGATGAAACTTTATGCGATGATGAGAGTGTTGTCATGGAGAGTAGTCCTACTTTTTCTTTGCACACATGTGATGATGTTCATGAGTTAGATGATAATCTTGGGTTGGGATTTGCTAGTGATGATATTGTTGAGGAGGAAGTTTACAACTCTCTTATGTGCTTTGTATGTGATGATGTATCCCCCTCTCCCGATCATGTGATCCCCCATCATTCATTGTTTATCACTCCCTCACCCGACCATACATGCCTTGAGTCTCTAGGTCCTTTTAGAGGGTATGATCCCCTCCTTGACCCTTATCTTGCTTACCTAGAGGACTCGCCTAGAAAAATCATGATTATTCATTTATTCCATCATTTTAGTGATTTTTCTAAGGCATTTGATAGGATGATGAGAACCTATTCTTACACTAACTCATTGTTTCTTATGTTCTCATACATCCATGATTCTGAGATGCATTCGAGGATGCATGATCTCCTATTACGGGCACTGAATTCTTCCGATCTTGAAGGCCCGAATCTTGAAGAATAAGGAGCGGCTGATGCTCCAATTTTGATCGAGGTTATCCAATTCCATTTCTTGTTCTTTGAAGACTACGTGGTAACCTCGTTCCACCTTTTCTCTTTTTGTAAATATTTCTTTGTTTTTGTTTGTATAGTTTGTTTTCTTTTTGCATGCTTGTTTTTTCTTTTTGGTGGCGCACCCCTAGTATGCTATATGTTGTGTTTTCTTGTTGTTGGAGCCGTGTGGGCTCGGGGCACCACCCATTTTCTATGTGTTAGATGTTTGTATATATGTTTGCTTGTTTCGTTTAGGTGTTTGTACATATGTTTGTTTTTCCTAGTTTTTCTACCCTTCATGAGACACCCTTCCCACAATGAGGACATTGTGGATTTTAAGTGTGGGGGGGAGATCATTATGCTTTGGGTAGAGCACCTAGTCTTTTTGGGTCTTTTTTTTGTTACTTTTTCTTTCTTAGAAAAGTTCGTGAAAAAAAAGTGAAAAAGTGCTAAAATTTTGAAAAAAAAAGAAGAAAAAAAAGAAAGAAAAAAAATAATTAGAACGTCATCAGGTTAGGTTTGGTAACCCTTCGGTGATGATTGTAAGCTAAGTAGTGTCTCTTGTTGCTTTGTTTAGCCTTTGCATAGCCGACTGTGATTCAAAGCTTTTGAAAAGAATTTTCAAAAACATCTTGATTTGGGATTGCATTTTGATAGTAAAGGTTGATGGCCCTTCTTGACCCATTGATGTGAGCTTTGCACATGAACGTTTATGTTCTCTGATTGGTTGTTGAGCACAAACCCGTGAGACTACTAAGCCAAAACGACTAATCATTTTTATTAGTCTCGTATCCCCATGTGTGACTCAACCTTGGTTGCGATCTCTAGAACTTGCTTTTCATCTCTTTGAAACTGCATTTTGCATCATGCATTGACAACATGATTGAGGCATTCATTCTCGCTTATTTTAGCTACATAGCCAAATAGCCACCCGAATCATGTAATTTCCCACCTTTAACCCTTCTTTTAGCCTTTGATTACTCCTTCCCTTTGAAATAAACCGAAATTTCAAACCATGGCCGAGTGCATATCTTACTACCCTAAGCCATTGCTTGGAGTTATTGAAGTGCGATTAGTAGGGTTGCTTGTGAATATTTCCATAGAATGGTATGTTAGGAATGTCATGATTAGGATGTGATGGGTTGTTCCCACTTATGTAGCTTTAAATTAGCTTGATTGCGTTAATGAAACCCGCCGAGTTCTGTGCTTTGTATTTAATCCTCTCTTTATTCACACGCTTCTAAAGAAAAAGAAAAAGAAAGGAGAAAGAAAGAAAAAGCAAAAGAAAGAAAGCAAAAATCGAAAAAAGAAAATAAAAAAAAAGAAAAAGAAAAGAAAAAAAAGAGAAAAGAAAAAAAGAAAAAAAAAAGAAAAAAACAAAAGGAAGCAAAAGTGTGACGGCAAATGAGGAATTTAAGTTTGAGGCGGTTTCCAATAAATGTTTCGGGTTCATTATAATTGCTTATGGGTGAGTAAGGTTCAATAACATTGCGTGAATTTGGCGAAGTATAACTCCAAGCTTGCCTTCGAGCTCCACTTATCCAAAAACTTTCCGTCCCTTACCCCTATCCTTAGCTCCGTTACAACCCCTTCAAAGACCTCTTGATTGTCATTTGCATTTTGCATATAGCGGTAGAGAATTGAGGTGATTAGCAAGCATATGGTAGATTGTTTCTTAGGCTAGAGTATTGAGAGAACCAAACATCAAATTCATTTTCAAAACACATGAGAGGAATGTTTCCACATTCCCAAGAGTGAGGATTGCTCTCAATTGTCTTAGTTTCATACTCATACATGTGCTTTCTCACTAATTTGGTGACGGATGGGTGATTGATTTGATCTTGATGGTGTAACTCCCCTAAATCCTTTTCGAAAATTTCCCTCTATCTTGTGCCAAAATATTTTAATCACTTTCGGCTGTGTTTTGGTTAGGCCTAGTTGCTTGAAAGTTCTGCTAATGCTTACCTGTTAGGGTCAAAAATCTCTAGGATTGGCATTCTTCCAACCTAAGTGTTCTTAATTGTTTATGTTTGCCCCTTCTTTTTGATTGGTAAAACCGGTTGGATGTCTAGGTGCATTGTTATGGGCTTAAATATCTTTTTCTCTCGTGTTTTCTTTGTTTTGTTTTTCACTCTCCATTTCCCTTCTCTCTTCCATTTCTTCTCATGGCTTTTGTGGGTAGAGTTTCTACAAACCCTCACGAGACCCACCTCGTCCACCCGGGCTACCGGGGGGTTTAAAGGGCTTGATGCATGTGCTAAATGCATCCGCGATTCCTACGAAAGTGAGTTAGATGTTTGTCTTTTCCAGTTTTCTAGTTTCTTTCAGTTAGTTTTGCTCGGGACGAGGAAAAGTCTAAGTGTGGGGGGGTGTTTATTCCGATATTTTGCATGTTTTTCCCCTTTATTTTATGAATTTTTGCTTGTTCCTAATAATTAAATTAGGTTTATCTTATGTTTTAATTGGTTTTACTCTTTTATTAGATTTTATGTTATTTTTATCATTTTAGTTATTTTTGTTGCTAATTTGAATCAAAAGTGTATGAATTGAAAAAATAAATAAAAACCTATTTCTAATCCTAAGTCTACCCCAACACAAAACCCAATTCCTCGGCCCACTTTCTTTCTTCCCTTCAAAACCCCAGCAGGCCCACCTCCCTCTTTCTTCAATCTTCCCTCTCCACTCTCCTAAGCCCAATACCCACATTAAAACCCAAAACCCACCTAAATCCCTAACTCTTGTGCCCTCTTTTTCCTTCACCGATTTTCCTTTTTCCTTTCTTTAAATCTTTCCCCCTTTCATTTCTTTATTTCAATTCCCCCAACTCCTTGTCTTCTTCTTCTTCTTTCCTCTGCAGACACCACCGAAACACACCACCATCTCCATTTCACTTTCTCTTTCTTACTCTTCCTCTCTCTTGTTCTCTGTCATTTTCCCAAAACAAACCCAACACCATTCCCCCTCTCTATCTCTTCCATCTCCCCCTATATTGCATTCTCTATCTCACTTTTTCTTTGTCTTTTCCAGACTTGGAAGAAAGGAGGCCGAAAGTACAACAAGCAATAGAGGAGCAGTAAGCACCATCCACCACCATCGCACACCATCATCATCCTCGCAGAACGCATCTACACCGTCCAATTTGGATGAAAATCGATGGTCAAGATTTGAAGGAGAGGCTGAGAATTCGACTATATAAGGGGAAGAAGAGGCCGATTTGAAGTTTATGGTTGGTTTTGTGGATGACAACCCATGCCTCCATCCTTAGGGTTAGGTTACTGTTTTGCTTGCAATTTCATGTTTAGATTTAGGTTTAGCTTGATATTTTTATTTTGCTATTCATGTTAGTCGAATTTTCGGGTTTGTTTTGAACAGTTGGTTTTGATTCTGAATGGTAATGTAGCTTGGTTTATGTTGTTTATTCAAATGTTATTTTGTTAGTTTTTCTTCTGTTTTAATTGATTGTGTAGCCCTGTTCTCGTTTTGCTCTGTTCTTTGTCCGTCATTTCACCTATTTTCTGTCTCTCCCCTGTTTTCATTAGTAGCAGTAGTAGTAGTTCCCTTTCTTGATTCTTTTGTTTTGTTATTAGGTTAGTTTAGTTTAATGATTATTTTAGAATGTTAGTTATTGCCAAAGTTAGGTTAGTATTGCTCTTTTAATTGAGTCAGAATTAGATTAGTATGTTTAGATCAGTTTAGTGTTTATTGGTCATTAGTGTCAAGTTAAATTCAACATAGAGTTAAGTTTATTAGGTTAGTTTTATGGGCCAGAACTTTGGGCTTGTGTTAGGTTTGTAGGGTTAGTCGTTGTCTAGATAGTCTAGTGGAGATTTTAGACTAAGTTAGTTTAATTAGATTGTTAATAAAATGATTAGTGAGTAGTTAGTTTAGGTTAGGGGGTGATTAGGCTCTTAATAGGGATTTGATTTGAGGTTTGATTGGAATGGAATGATTAGCTTAGTTTAGGATTTTCCACCATTATTCTCTATCTTTTGTGGAGGTTTAGTTAATTGAGATGTTGCTAGATTTCCTTAGAGCATTAGTGTGAGGTTTTAGTGGGATAATTAGGTTTGTCATTCATGGATATGGAGATTGATTTAATTAGGGTTTGCTACACTTTATACTCTTAGGTTTTAGCCTTCATGAAAATGAGGGGTAAGATTTGGGAAGTTAATCTAATGTTACCTTTGGAAGAGGGCGCTTAGAGTGACTAAGTTTTAGTAGAAACCCAATCCTAGCTTAGTTATAACCTTCCGATTTTTCTTCGATTAGATTTCCTTTAGGTAGCTAAAATCAACCCCCGAGCCTTTTTCTTTCTTTTATTTGTGATTTTTATTATGTCTTTTTATTAGTTCTTAAAACTCTCCAAAATTGTGGAAATTACAACCTAGTAGGTGAGAGTTTGAGTGGCTTTTAGGTTCGGTACCCCAACTCCCTGTGGATACGATATTAAACCCCCGGCTATACCCTAGCTTGAACAAGATCAACAATCAACAAGAACAATAGCCTTGAACACCAAAGGAATGGATATGACGTTGTGGAGCGTGGCGTGGTGGGAGAGATTGTGGGACTAGCTTGAGAAACTTGAATCAACCAATATCAATAACCTTGAACACCAAAGAGATTGGATATGACCTTGGATAAAGGAAATTCCACCACCAAAGGCCTAGCACCCCACCATGACCATCATAAAGGAAGAATCCACCAAATGATCAATAAAGAGATGACTTGCAAACACCACCATTAATCAATGGATAAAGTAAAGCAAGATTTTGAGAGAAAGGGAAGCAAGCCTATTCCATGCATGAGCATATTCATTAATCAGTCAAAAAGTGCTGGAAAAATATAACAACAGGCTATTTATACTAAACCCAAAATTAAGCCAAAACAGCGAAAAAAAGGTGTCGACCAGAATGTCGGCGAGCGGGCGAAGGTCGGGTCACCGCGAAGGCCTCCGCGCGCGCCCGTCGGCAGGTCGCGAGCGCAAAGATCTCGGCGAGCGCCGGCGAAAGCCTTCACCGCCGCCGTTGGCGTGCGCGCGACAGGTCGAGCGTAAGCACGGCCGCGAGCCGATGGGTGCTCTGGCCGAGCTTGCTCCGACGCCCGATTCTTGTTCGGCAGGTGCTTTCGGCGAGCCAGAGACGGCCGGCGAGCCGCTCTCGATGCCACTGCCTTGGTTCTTGGACTTATTGCACTCGGGGTTGCAAACACTGCACCGATACCTTCGATGCTCTAGTTTGAGACGGCCCGGCCGATCCGAGGCCTCGGTCGGTCGTGGAGTGGGCCCCTTCCTAAGGAGCCCCGGGGCCCATCCATCGGATGGCCGAGACTAGCCTTCCCGCTCCCGAAGTGACCGGAAATTGCAACTCGAGGTTCGAGTTGGAAGAGGCGGTTCGCTTAGCGGTGCCCACCAGAGAGGAGAATGGAACCCGGACCTCTTCATCCTCCCTTCTTGAAGAGGATTTGCCTCAAATCCGCGTGGATTCAATATCCTCAACGTAGGGTGAAAGATCTCCGATGTCAAGGTTGAGACTCGATATCACCCGGAAGATCAAGCTTGTAGGCGTTGTCATTTATCTTGGCCAAAACTTTGAACGGTCCCTCACTTCGTGGCATTAGCTTATTACTCGTCCGGGAAGGAAACCGTTCCTTCCTCAAATGTAACCAAACCAAGTCCCCGGGCTTGAACGTGACACCCCGGCGATGCTTGTTGGCTCGGGCCTTATAAAGTTCATTGGTGCGCTCGATCTTCTCTCGAATTTTCCGGTGAAGCTTCTGAATCTCAGCGGCCTTTTCACTTGCTTCAACGCTAACCCTCGACTCTAAAGGAAGAGGAAGGAGCTCGATAGGAGTTATGGGGTTGATACCATAGCAAGTCTGAAAGGGTGAATGACCCGTAGCAAGAGAGGGGGACCGATTATAGGCAAACTCGGCGTGACTTAACTTGGCATCCCAATCTCGTAGACTCCAACTCACAAGACCACGGTATATCAGAATGAGTGTCTTGTTAGTTACCTCAGTTTGGCCGTCTGTTTGAGGATGATGCGATGTGCTAAATAACAGCTTCGTTCCCAAGAGCTTCCACAAAAACCTCCAAAAGTGACCTATGAATTTAGTATCACGATCCGACACAATAGTCCTCGGGACACCATGCAAGCGCACCACCTCTCGGAAGAAAAGGGTGGCAATATGTGTGGCGTCATCGGTTTTCTCGCAGGCAATGAAATGCGCCATTTTAGAAAAACGGTCAACGACGACTAGGATTGCATCCTTGCTACGCACGGTTCGAGGAAGGGCTACAATGAAGTCCATACTCAAATCCTCCCATGGACCATTCGGGACCGGAAGGGGTGTATAAAGCCCTTGGTGGAACTGGCTTTTGGCATGGTGGCAAATAATACACTTTGATATCACGTCCTGCACATCGCCTCCCATCTTCGGCCAATAAAAGTGCTCTTTTAACATGTCGGTGGTCTTATTGATGCCGAAATGACCAGCAAGTCCACCTCCATGAACCTCCCGCACTAGAAGCTTTCTCAACAGGCATTTCGGAACACACAATTTGTTGCCCTTGAAGAGAAATCCATCCTGTAGCAAATACGGTCCATCACCACCACCGAGGTGTGATTTAAAGTCATCATCCTCCCTATAAAACTCCTTCAAGTGTTGAAACCCAAGTACCCTTGCTTCAACCACAGAAAGAAGAGAGTGTCTCCTCGATAGAGCATCGGCGACCACATTCACGCTCCCCTTCTTGTGTTTCGCAACAAAATTGAATCCTTGGAGAAACTCAACCCAATTGGCAAGTCGGGAACTAAGCTTGTGTTGTCCATTCAGGTACTTGAGCGCCTCATGGTCTGAATGAAGGACAAACTGGCTTGGCCTCAAGTAGTGTGACCAATGATCTAGAGCTCGTACGAGAGCATAAAACTCCTTATCATACGTGGAATAGTTTCTCCTTGAACCGCTGAGTTTCTCACTGAAATAGGCAATAGGGCGTTGGTTTTGCATCAATACGACTCCAATGCCTACTCCGCTAGCATCGCAATCAACTTCGAAGGCTAGTGTGAAATCCGGGAGAGCAAGTACCGAGCCTCACAAAGTTGTGACTTCACTTCTCAAAAGCTCCTTGGCCGCCGTCCACTCAAAAGTGCCCTTCTTCATGCACAGGGGCGTGTGGCGGTACTAAAACCCTTGATGAACCGGCGGTAGAACGGCAAGACCGTGGAAGCTCCGCCTCCGTGATAGTGGTGGAGTGGGCCAAGAACGGATGGCCTCCACCTTTGAGGGATCCATAGAAATCCCCGCGCCGGAAACAATATACCCAAGAAAGGTGACTTGGGGAGTGCAAAATTCACACTTCTCCAGTTTGCCGTAAAGTCGTTGTTGCCGCAAAACCTCGAACACTTGTTGCAAATGCATGACATGCTCCGCTTCACTCCTCGAATATACTAGAATATCATCGAAGTAAACCACGACGAATTTACCAATAAAAGGTCTCAACATCTCGTTCATAAGACGCATGAATGTGCTTGGGGCGTTAGAAAGCCCAAATGGCATGACAAGCCACTCATATAATCCCCCTTTTGTCTTGAACGCCGTTTTCCATTCATCGCCTTCCTTCATACGGATTTGATGATAGCCACTCCGTAGGTCAATCTTGGAAAAAATACAAGAGCCATGTAGTTCATCGAGCATGTCATCAAGCCTCGGTATTGGGTACCGATATTTGATGGTAATGTTGTCGATGGCTCGGCTATCCACGCACATTCGGAAAGTTCCATCTTTCTTCGGCACTGGAGGGCGGAACGAGCACGACTCATACTCTCTCGAACATAGCCTCGTGTAATAAGTTCACAACCCGCTCAGTAACTCCTTTGTCTCTCGGGTTGCACCGATACGCCGCTTGTTGGGGAGTGGAGCACCGGGTATAAGGTCGATTTGATGCTCAATACCTCGGATGGGAGGTAGACCCGGTGGGAGCTCTTCGGGAAATACATCTCCAAATTCAGCAAGAAGGAGGGCAACGAGAGGGTGTTTAGGTTTCACTTCCTCACATGTGTTCGCCTCTAAGAGGAGCAAGGCAAAAATGGCCTTCCCCTTGCTTAGGGCTCACTCGACCCGTGTCTCACTCAAGTGTTTGGGCTCTCACTTCCCCAGTTTAGGTGGTGATATTTCATGTGGTGCTAGTGGTAGGAGTTTAACCTCTTGCCTTGTGGATAAAGGAAGTATTCCTCGATCCGTCATGAGTGGTTTTCTTGTCAAATTGCCACGGTCGACCCAACAATACGTGACACGCGCTCATGGGAACAACATCACAAACAATAGAGTCCGTGTAGTTAGTGCCAAAAGTCAAATTCACTAAAACACGATTGGTTACCTTAATGCCTTCGCAGACATTGAGCTATTTCAACGAATAGGGACGAGGATGAGGCAAAAGAGGTAACCCCAGTTTGTTAACCATATAGGTAGAGGCTACATTAGTGCAGCTTCCTCCGTCGATGATGAGATCGCACACCTTGCCTCCAACTAAGCATCAAGTTTGGAATATAGTCTCTCGCTGGCCTCGGTCAAGAGGAGCTTCTTGAACATGCAAAGCTCGCCTCAAGACGAGGGCGCCTCCTTGGTCACGCGAAACGGCCGCAACTTCCCCTTCTTCACTAGCGTATGCATCCTCAACAACAAATTCAGGTTCATCCTGGGCTTCCTGCAATTCCTCGTCAATGTCCCGACCTCTTTGAGAGTCGTGGTCCGCCGGTTGACAATCGGCTGGAAGTGACCATATCCATGGCACTTCAAGCATTTCTTTCCTTCCAAAAGACGAGTGGTCCGTAGGAGACGCCACAACAAGTCCCTTTCCTTTGTCGATTCGGGTGTAGCAGGAACTTGGGTGTCTCACTAGTTTTGGGTGTGGCCTGAAGAGGAGGTCGGTTTGACGGTGGAAAATAGTTGCGTGAAGTCGATTTGTGAGAGCCCTTTCTTTCCGACGCTGCTCAACCCGGCGCCAAGCTACACAACTCATCCAGGGAATAGTAAGGTTGGATCTCGACCCTTTTAGCGATGGTGGGATCCAAGCCATTCAAAAAACGCATCATAGTTTGATCTTCAGGTTCCTGGAGGCCACTTTTGATAAGAAGTTGCTCGAACTCAGATATATACTCTCCAACGGTTCGTCTGCCTTGGGTAAGGGCATAGGCTCTTTTCAGATTGTCATGACGGTAAGTGCTTGGTAAGAAACGACGGTTCATCACTTGCTTAAGATGGGTCCAAGTGGAAATTCTCGCCTTCCCTTCTCGAGCCCGTTGTGATTTCATATTCTCGAACCAAAGTGAAGCGGCCTTGGTGAGTTTCAAACTTGCGATCTTATAAGCCTTCTCCTCATCATACTCCTTGGTTTCGACGATCCTATCCATCAATTGGGTCCATTCGATGTAGTCGTCCGGATCAGTGGAACCGTGGAATTCGGGAATGTCAATTTTGATGTCCTGGAAATCATCTCGAAGGGGTTGTTCATGCACATTCCTGCGAATTCGGCGTCGTGGAGAGCCCCTAGCATCGTCACTCGACTCAAAGTTCGGAGGAGGACGGACTGGGCTTTGTGTACGCCTCGGACGTTCTACTCGAGGTGGAACGGGACGCTCTAGGGCAATGTTGTCCAACCGTGCCAAGATGGCATTAAGGTTTCGATTGATGGAAGAGAATTGCTCGTCATGGGTGGCAAGTCGATTCTCGAGAACCCGAAGTTGAGGGCTACCCCGGTAGCTAGGTTCCTCTCGATCGGAGTCATCGTGATCTTCCATGTCGAGGGAAAAGGTATGGGACGGATTGTGTTTAGGATATTTTGTGGAGTATGGGGGTTTTCTTGTAGTTGGCTTGTGTTTAGCTAAGGGTTCTTTGTGTTTTTCTCACTTGGGCATTTTATCGAACACCTTGTGTGCACAAATTTTCCAACTCCTCCTCAAAGCTCCATTATGCATCAAAATCAACAAACACAATAGCAATAACAATTTCTCCAACACACTTGGAGTCACAAGGGTTGGGAAACACCAATATTTCAATCAAAATACAAAAATTCCAACAATAGAGAACAAACTAGCAAGAACAATGGAAAACTCAAGCTAGATGAATAACCTTGTGCTCTGATACCAAATGGAGCGTGGCGTGGTGGGAGAGATTGTGGGACTAGCTTGAGAAACTTGAATCAACCAATATCAATAACCTTGAACACCAAAGAGATTGGATATGACCTTGGATAAAGGAAATTCCACCACCAAAGGCCTAGCACCCCACCATGACCATCATAAAGGAAGAATCCACCAAATGATCAATAAAGAGATGACTTGCAAACACCACCATTAATCAATGGATAAAGTAAAGCAAGATTTTGAGAGAAAGGGAAGCAACCCTATTCCATGCATGAGCATATTCATTAATCAGTCAAAAAGTGCTGGAAAAATATAACAACAGGCTATTTATACTAAATCCAAAATTAAGCCAAACAAAAATAAAACCGAATGTCGGCTCGCGAAAGCGCGAGCGGTCGGCGGCGAGCGTAAGGTCACTGGGCGAAAGCAGAAGGTCACCGCGAGCAGCCTTCCGCCGCCACCGTCGGCAGTCGCGAGCGCAAAGATTCTCCGACAAGCGCCGCCGGCGAGCAGAGGACGGCTCGGCGAGCAGCCTTCGCCGCCGCCGTTGGCGAAGCGCGCGGCGTCGGGCAAGCACGGCCGCGAGCCGATGGTGGCTTCGGTCGAGCTTGCCCTCGACGCCGATTCTTGTTCGGCAGAGCCGTGCTCGGCGAGCCAGAGACGGCCGGCGAGCCGCTCTCGATGCCATTCGCTTGGTTCTCGACTTATTGCACTGGGGTTGCAAACACTGCACCGATACCTTCGATGCTCTAGTTTCGAGACGGCCGGTCGATCCCGAGGCCTCGGGTCGTGAGTGGGCCCCTTCCTAAGGAGCCCCGGGGCCCATCCATCGGATGGCCGAGACTAGCCTTCCCGCTCCCGAAGTGACCGGAAATTGCAACTCGAGGTTCGAGTTGGAAGAGGCGGTTCGCTTAGCGGTGCCCACCAGAGAGGAGAATGGAACCCGGACCTCTTCACGTTGAGCAAGGAGAGTCCACAACTTTAGGCCTAACATCCCACCATGATTATCAAAGGTAATCCACTAAATAATCACTAAAGGAATGACTTGAATCACCACTAAACTTGATTGGATAAAGATAACAAGGTTTGAGAGAAAGCAAGGGAAGAACCCTAACAATGCTTAGCATTACATTCAAATATCAAAAAACTACCAACAATACCAAGGGAGGGGGTATATATAGGAAAGGGAAAAAAGTACATAACCCTTCGAGAATGGCACGATCGTGCTATTCCACGGCACGATCGTGCAACTCAAAATAGCCCCAAAAAATGGTCGTCGTTTAAAAACGGCATGATCGTGCTATCGTATGGCACGATCGTGCAGCGCCTTCTGGAAGAACGACACGATCATGCAGTCAGACGGCGCGATCGTGTTGTTGGCAGTTTTTCCTGCTGACTTCAAATGTGCATAACTCCTTTATCCGGACTCCGTTTTAGGCTCGTAAGATATCAATGGAAAGCTCTAGGTGTGTACTTTAAGATCCCAAATTTGAGATCCATCAAAGTTATATTGAAGGAGTTGTGACCTAAAGCATGAAGGCGTATCCATTCCGACAACCCACGTTGACCCTTTTCCGCATATTCTTTACGAATGACTCCGAACCCTTTTAAAGGCCCGAAGTAGGCCCCGATGAGGACCCGTAGCTCCACTCCTATGATCCAAAAGTAACCCGGACCCGTCAAGGCATTTTTCACCATCTTGGGACGGTACGACCTCGGGCCTCCGGGGGTCGGGGCACAAGTGGCCTCCTTAGAAGGTCTCGGTTCCCATCCAATGGATGGCCGAGACTACCCGTGCGTTTTCGGGCTTCACCGGGAATCGCACTTCGAGATTCACTGAGGTTGAGGCGGCTCGCTTGGCAAATGTTACGAGGGACGAGAACGGAACCCGAGACTCTTCAGAAAGAACAACCAAAAAAGAGATGATCATTTGATTCCCAATCATCACAACACAGAAAACATCTATTCACCCGTTGAATATTATATATATGTAGCCTATCTTGTGTAGCCAGCCTCTTATTCAATCGCATCAAGAAGGTAAAGGTAAATTTAGGTATTTTCCACTTGTGCCAAATTAAAGAATGCCATGAAACACTCTCATTGTGCAGCTTCAGTGAATCATACCCTATAAAAATTTGGTATTGGCTATTAGATTCCTTCAAATCCTTAAAAACCAGTTCAAGGTCATCTCTTACCTTCAAGAGTCTCTTCCAATACCAACTTACATTCTGTTTTACCTCACACTTCCAGATGTCTTGACGTTTGAGATAAAGGTGATGAATCCATTTCACCCATAAAGACTCTTTCTCCATCATAATCTGCCAAACAAGTTTCCCCAAAGCCGCTTTATTCCAAGAATGAGCATCCCTCAAATTGAGGCCCCCTTCCTTCTTCTTAAGGCAACAATGAGACCAAGTAATAGGAGGAGATTTGTTAGCTCTTCCACACCACAAGAAGACTCTGCACAGTTTTGTTATATCGTCAATAATACTTGAAGGGAGGATGAAAATCTGTGCCCAGTATGTATGGAGGGACATCAAGATACTGTTAACCAGCTGGGCTCTACTTGCATAAGAAAGTTTTCTCACAGCCCACCCCTCAAGACGATTAGCCATCTTGGATAGAAGTAGAGAACAATCATGTCTGTTCAATCCAGTAGGCTTTATTGGGACTCCCAAATACTTAAGAAGCAAATAACCTCTACTGAAACCTGTCTTGTTCAGAATGAGCAGGATATCTTGCTCCTCTAAACCAGCAAAGGTCATATCTGATTTTAGTTTGTTGGGAACCAAAATAGAACAAGCCGAAAAATGGGACAATGCAGCTAAAAGGATCTCAATACTTCTCAAATCACCATTACAGAATAGTAACAAATCATCCACAAAACAGAGGTGGGACATGGATAAAGGCTTGTAGAACTGGTGGTAAATAAACTCTTGATTCTCAGTAGCTTCCTTAAGAGCTCGACCCAAGTAGTCCATTATAAGAACAAAAAGGAGGGGGGAGATAGGGTCTCCCTGCCTTAGACCCCTGCCACTACGAAAATAACCAAAAGAACCACCATTGAAGGAGATAGAAAAAGAGGCAGTCGACACACAACACATGATCCACTCCACAAATTTAACAGGGAAATTCAAAGCCAACAATAGATTTTCCAAAAAAGACCAATCCACAGTGTCATAAGCTTTTTGGATATCAACTTTTATCAAACAACTTCGCTTAACCCCTTTCCTGTTATAGAAGCGAACCAAATCTTGTGCTATTAGGACATTGTGTAGAATGGACCACCCCGAAATAAAAGCTGCTTGCTCTTCACTTACCAAAAAAGTAAGTATTGATTTCAACCGGGAACATAAAATTTTGGTGATTACTTTATACACAATATTGTAGCATGAAATGGGCCTCAAATCTCCAACTTTTTCAGGGAGATTAACTTTAGGAACTAAAGAAATCAGAGTAGAATTTACCTCCTTCAGCAGATAGCCAGTTTCAAAGAAGCTTTTGACAGCTTTAATAACATCTGGTCCCACAATATTCCAAGATTTCTTGTAAATTGTAGCATTGAAACCATCTGGACCCAGACTTCGTTTACCATCCATAGAGAAGATAATATCATGAATCTCTTTATCAGAAACCGGGACCAATAGAGATGCTGCTTGGTCTTGAGATAATCTATTTCCATGCATTATAGTAGACCATTTAACTTTACCAATACAATCCTGCTTCTTGAAGAAGTTCTCAAAATGGTTAGCCAAGAACCTCCCAATTTCCTCATCAGATTCCAATATAGTACCTGAATTATCCTTCAACCCCATAATCTTGCTTCTATATTGATGGGATTTCAGCATAGCATAAAACACAGCAGAATTAGAGTCACCCTTCTTTAACTAATCTGCCTTAGTACACTGCTTGTGTAATTTATATATATATATATATATATATATATATATATATATAAATATATATATGTGTGTGTGTGTGTATATATATATATATATATATATATATATATATGTATGTATATATATACAAGGTTCAAGTTCTGTGACATGTGGCCATTTGATCCAAACTTCAAAGCTGTTGTGGAAAAAGGGCTAACAAAAGTTTCTGGTCCAACCTCAATGAGCAGACTGCAAGCACTGCAACGACATATCAAGCCTGAACTCAAAACCTTGCACAAGTCTAAATTCGCAGATATCCACTTTCAAACAAAACAGGCTAGAGAATATTTAGAGGAGACACAGATTGATGATTACTAATCCAGTCAATCTCAATCTTCAAGCCTAGGAGAAGACCTTCTAGGATAAGTACCTTATTCTACTGAAATATGCTAGGGCCTTAATTTCCCAGCAAAGCAAGTTAGATACAGAGGTGTATGGAGACTCTTGCTCTAAAGTATTTTTTTTACAAAAATGAAGAAGAGGAAAATAGCAAATACTATTATCTCTATTCAAGATACTCAAGGGCAAGAGATGCAGGGCTTTGATAAAGTGGGGCAAGCAATGGTGCATCACTACCAGGATCTTCTTGGTTCAACAATACCCAACAGAGAGCATATAGACATCCAGTGATTGAAAAGGGTTCTACTCTCAATATTGAACAACAAGTTCAAATCTGTAAGGATTTCACTGTTAAGGACATCAAGGAAGTATTTTTCTCCATTCCAAATGGAAAATCGCCAGGGCCAGATGGTTTCAGTAGTGGATTCTACAAAGAAGCATGGCCTCAAATTGGAGAACTTGTATGTGAGGCTGTGCGTGAGTATTTCAGAACAGGTACTATGACCCCTGCCTTGAACTCAACAATACTCACCTTAATTCCAAAAAAAGAAAACCCCACCCACACGACATATTTTAGGCCAATCGCCTGCTGTAATGTTTTCTACAGAGGTATTTCAAAGCTCATAGCAGGCAGACTCAAGAGAACACTAGCTTATTTGGTAAATGAAGCACAAACAGCTTTTGTGCCTGGTAGAGAACTACTTCACAACATCTTGATGTGCCAAGATCTTGCAAGGGGTTTCAGGAGGAATACAACTCAGTCAAGATGCATATTCAAAATTGAATTGCAGAAGGCTTTCGACAGTGTTCAGTGGGATTTTATACAGGAGATTCTTAAGGCCTATAAATACCCTCCCAAATTCATACATTGGGTTATGAACTGCATCACAACCACTTCTTATTCTCTGCAGATAAACAACAACCTTTATGGGTATTTTAAGGGAAAGAAAGGAGTGAGGCAGGGAGACCCTATATCTCCACTTCTATTTGTCCTAGCTATGGAATACTTTTCAAGGAAACTGAGCAGTGCCTCAAGCAACCCAAGTTTCAAATTCTACCCAAGGTGCAAAAAACATCATCTCACCCACCTAGTATTTGCAGATGATTTAATGATTTTCACGGCTGCAGACGTGCACACTGTTGATCTTATCAAGGGAGCTTTAGAACATTTCAAAGCTACATCTGGTTTGATTGCAAATGCTACAAAAACGACTGTGATATTGAATGGGGTGTCCCAAAATATACGAAACCAGATCCTACACAGGACTGGGTATAGTGAAGGGACAATACCCTTTATGTATCTGGGTATGCCAATTACGGATGGAAAACTTGCAAAATTAGATTGCAGCAAACTGGTGGAAAAAATCACTGCAAGGATCACAAGCTGGAAGACGGCAAATATTTCATAAGCTGGGAGGACTGTCCTTATCAACAATGTCCTTATGGGAATTTTTTCTTTTTGGGCATCCATTATGATTATCCCAACAGCAGTAGTTGATCAAATAATAGCCATCTGCAGGAATTTCCTCTGGAACATAGGGGAGCAACACAAAATCCCCCCAATAAGCTGGGACACGGTGGGCAAACCCAAACGACATGGGGGTCTGGGGTTGAAAAATCTTCATCACTGGAACAAGGCTCTAGTCTTCAAGCAAGTAAAAACAATTGCAGATCAAAAGGAGATCTTGTGGGTGAAATGGGTACATGAAAAGTACATTAAAGGAAGAGATTGGTGGAGCTACAAGGCACCTCCTGACTCATGCTGGTATTTCAAAAAACTCTGTAGAGTTAAAGACTCCCTGAAAAATGATATCCAAACCCATCAAGATCATAAGATCCAAGAGGGGTACAAAGCCCTGCAAGGAAATGGAGAACATTGGATGTTGTCAAGGGTAGTCTGGAATAGTTTGACCGCCCCAAACACTCTACCTGCTCTTGGCTAGCAATGCATGGCAGGCTCGCTGTCCGAGCTAGACTGAAGAAACACAACCCACACATAGATAGCAAATGCCCTCTTTGTGACACCCAAGAAGAAACAATTGAGCATATCCTTTTTGATTGTTGTTTCTCTACACAGGTCAGAGAAAAGATCCAAACATGGCTGGACATCCCAGGGGCTACAAACTGGGAACATTGGTGTCAAAAGATCAAAAGGAAGAAAGGTCCTAGGTGGAGGAAAGAGCTTACATCTGCTGGTTTCAATAGCTACATTTACCATATTTGGATGACAAGAAACAAGAAAATCTTCAAGAAGACCTCGGAAGATCCGGAACAGATTTACAAAAAAATCAATCATTATTTGTGAGATAGGACCTTGTATTTGAACAGCAAAAATAGAAAGTACAATGAATTTATAGATATAATATGTGCATAGGATTGTAATTTATGGGGTTTTTTTACCCTCCTTTTTTTGAAATAGATATAAACTTTTTCAATATATATATATATATATATATATATATATATATATATGGCAAGGTTTAATCTTATTCCAAACAGGGAAAAACCCCACATTGAATACAACTTAGTTGCTAAGAAAAATCTATGCAGTTTGTGTATTTCTTAGTTTTGCTCGCTAAGAATAAGCTGCAATCCCTTAAATTGTGCTTCATCTCCCTGAAGGTCCACTTCGTGCCCATATCTTCTCGATCTTTGGAGACTTTCTTGTTTCTGATCATCCAGACATGGTAGATATAACTATTTAAATCAGCGGAAACATTCTCCTTTTCGACAGTGTGTGTATACATATATATATATATATATGAAAATTGGATTCTAATAATCCCTACTTTTGCAAATTGGATGACAATAATCTATACTTTCAATTTGCATTCTGGTGGTAAAAAAAAAAAAAATTGTATTGTAGTGGGACATAATCAAGAGTATACCCTAAATATCATAGATTTTGTGTTGCATTTTATTCAAAACTTTGTATAAAACTTTACCACGATTTTTAACAAAATTACAACATTTCTCCCATTGTTTTTCAATTTTTTTTTTTATGATTTTCTCAAATTTATTCCTTTTAAAAAATCATAATAATTGCTCGGAATCTGAAAAAAATAATTTCAAATATGTTTTAGCAACTACACTTCATTATCTATCTGGGAGCAAGATCGAAAAAAAACAAAAACAATATGGGGTAAGCATGAAAAAAACATAAAAAGAATGTGGTGATGGATTTGGTACCACTACACTACAATGTTATTTTTTTTAGACCACCAGAATACAAATTGAAAGTAGGGATTATTGACATCCAATTTGTAAAAGTAGGGATGATTAGAATCCAATTTTCATATATATATATATATATATATATGTATATATATATACCTTTTGGGCTGTCACGAAACTCCGCTATGCATGTAGAGTCGAGTTAATCAATAGCATTCTTATGTCTACACATACCTTTTGGGCTCAAATTTTTATTATTCTAAAGAATGTTATTGTCTCAATTAAAAAAATTTCCCGTGGAGTTTTGTGGGGCTCGGATTCTAAAAGTCCTCCAATATCTTGGGATACATGTTGTCTTTTCAAGAACGAAGGAGGGTTAAATATTCGTGATACCAAGCTTGGAATGTAGCAGCTTTGGGAAGTTTCTTATGGAAAAATCTTAGCAACAAAGAAGCCTTATGGATTCATTGGGTTCATCACATATATATTAAGAAGAATTCGATTCTTTGTTGTGAAATCAAACAAAATGCTAGTTGGTATTGGAGGAGATTTCTCAAGGTAAGAGACCTCCTTCTTCCTCTTTTTCAGGATTTGATTTCTAAGGGGAAGAAGTATAGCATTAAAGTCGGCTATGACTTTGTGAAGAATCATCATTAGGTAGTGCATTGGCACAAGTTGATTAGGAATTCTCCGAGAATTCTCAAGTGTGACTTTATAGCTTGGCTGGTTGTGAATGGGAGATTATCTACGCTGGATAGACTCCAAGATTTGGCCTGCAAATGGCCAACAGGTGTTTTTTTATGCAAATGCCAAACTGAATCTAATGCGCATTTATTCTTTGAATGCAACTATGTTATTCAGGTTGGTATTTATGTTTGGAATGATATTTTTGGTACGGTTCCTATATGGGGAAATTGGAATTGTCAAGAATGGGAGAAAGCCGGTTTCAATGGAAAGGAAAAAAGATCGGCTTTGACAGTCATCATTTATCATCTCTGGGTGGAGAGGAATAGGAGGCTTCATCAAAATATTTCTCATGATCCCGCTTTTGTTTGTCTTTCTATTAAAACTGTTATAAACTTGAGGCTATACAAGCCTGTTCTTTTTGTTTGATAGGTAAAACTTAATGGTGGTTTGTGTGGTATTTGTTTTGATCCCTGGGTCGGTCTAATTTTTATGACCCCTCGGGTATGCCCGAGTATCATGTACTTGATTTTGTCTATGGAAAAATCTCATTGATTTGTTCAATATATATATATATATATATATATATATATATATATATATATATGTATATAGGGAAATTGGATTCTAATAATCCCTACTTTTGCAAATTGGATGATGGTGGTCCCTACTTTCACTTTGTATTCTGGTGGTCCCAAAATAAATAAAATTGGATTGTAGTGGGACATTTTCGAGAGTATACCCTAAATATCATAGATTTTGTGTTGCATTTGATTCAAAACTTAGTATAACACTTTACCATTATTTTTAATGAATTTACAGCGTTTCTTCCAATTTTTTTCAATTTTTTTTTACTATTTTAATGATTTTTTCACTTTTATTATTTTTAAAAAATCATAATAATTACTCGGAGTCTCAAAAAAATAATTTAAAAAATGGTTTAGAAACTACAATTCATTAGCTTTCTAGGGGCGCAGGAACGAAAAAAAAAACAAAAACAATATAGGGTAGAAATGAAAAAAATAAGAAGAATGTGAAGGTGGATTTGGTCCACTACAATCCTTTTTTTTTTTTTTGGACCACCATCATCCAATTTGCCAAACATGGGATTATTAGAATGCAATTTTCTTATATATATATATATATATATATATATATATATATATATATATATATATATATATATCTGTGTGTGTGTGTGTGTACGTTCTGCTTCTTTTTCTGCGAGCTTCAATAGATCTTCTTATAGTGTCTTTCATAGTGGGAGAGGACTTCGTCAGGGGGATCCCATGTCTCCTCTCCTCTTTGTTCTAGTTATGATTTATTTGAGTAGAGTGTCGAAAGAAGTTGTTATGAACCCTCTCTACAAGTATCATCAATATCGCAAACCACTCAAGCTGAATCCTTTATGCTTTACAGATGATTTACTTCTTTTCTGCAATGGTGATATTGATAGCATTAAATTGCTTCTTGATGCTCTAAACCATTTTCTCAGATTGCTCGAGTTTGCTACCAAATATTGCCAAATCTGATATAACGTTTACAGGGGTGAAGGAAGATTTTATTCAGAGGGTACTGCTCCTTACAGGGTTCTCAAAAGCTGGACTTCCTATAAAGTATTTGGGAATCCCTATTAAACCTACAAGGCTTGATAGACATGACTATGGATTACTTTTTTCAAAGATGACTAAGAGGCTTCAAGGTTGGGCGGTTAACAAATTGACCTATGCAGGACATGTCGAATTGGTTAACAGTATATTAATGACTATTCACAGTTATTGGGCCCAAATATTCATTATCTCCTCAAGTGTTACTGAAGAAATTAGTAAACTTTGTCGGGTATTTCTCTGGGGTGGTGATACAGCAAAAACTCCCCTAGTTGCGTGGAAGACTTGTTGTCTTTGTAAAAAGGAAGGATGTTTGAATATCAGGGATGCTCAGAGTTGGAACAAAGCAGCCCTAGGAAAGCTTGTTATGGCAGATAATCATGAATAAGGAGAGCTTATGGGTCCGTTGGGTGAAATGTCTATACCTTGAGAAGCAAATAGTTTGGGAGTGTTCTGTGAAACAAAATATAAGTTGGTATTGGAGAAGTCTGTTATGCATAAGGGATGAGCTTTTGCCTTTGTTTCAAGACTATTTTTTCTAAGGATAGACATTATAAAATAAAGGAGGGATACAACTTTATGAAGAATCATCAAGATGAGGTTCAATGGCGTTCTATTGTATGGCACAAGAGTATAGTTCCTAAATTCTCCTTAATTTTGTTGTTGTTTTTACAAAAAAGGTTGATTACTCTTGATAGGGTAAAGAGGTTTGGCATAAATCAGGAAAATCGTTGCTTCTTGTGCAAAACTGAAGAGGAGACTAATACACACTTGCTCTTCCAGTGCCCTTTCACGAAGGAAGTTTATTCAGAAACTTACCAGATTCTGGGTATGAATCAGGTAGATTTGACGAGGGGAACAATATGTTTAGATGGGTTATCAAGACGGCTCAAGACCAAGACTACTCTGATTATTGCTGCTATATGTCATTTATCACATTTGGCACGGGCATAATCATCGAGCATTTAAAAATTCTTAAAGGAATCCGACTGTGTTGTCTTGTATAATCTCAAATGATGTTAGTGTAAGACTCAGTTGAGTTTGGCTTTGATTTTTGCTTTGCATTGTTAAGGGTGCTGTGTTATTCTGGGGAGTGAGGGTCTGTCTCCCCCTTTGTTAGCTGGGTGTATTATGCTTTGTTTGGAATAAATAAAATTTTTTTCCAAATATATATATATATATATATATATATATATAATATATAATAACTATAAAAGGTTTTTGGATACTAATATACTGAACTTTTGGCATATTGGACAATAATGCACTGGACTTTGCCCTTGGACAATAATACACTATACTTTGGGAGGGGTTGAACAATAATGCACTCACAACGATTTTGGCAGTGACCGACTTGTTGGCAATGCTACATAGCACGTGGAGGAAATAAGTTGATCCAAAAATATTTAAATTTATGACATGTCAGCTAAACCACACCTAAGAATGAGAATCAACTTTGAAAAGAATAAAAAAAAAACATAAAATCAAATTTGTTTAAACGTGTTTCCGTCGAGAGATTGTTTTTGTAGTTGAATAAAGTCCCATTTGCTTTAGTAAATTAGTTGACATATCGTAAATTTAGATACTATTTCCCATATTCTTCTTCTTGGTCTACCACGGTACGTAAGATCACCACCAAGTCAGCCACCGTCGAAATTATTTCCGGGTGCATTGTTGTCCAACACCCCTCAAAGTTCAGTGCATTATTGTCTGAGGTCAAAGTTTAGTGCATTATTGTCCAATACCTCAAAAGTTCAGTATATTAGCATCTAAAAATCCATGAAAAAGTTAATACAACAAACCTTAGATAACGAAAAAACTATTTTTCAAAGATGAGGTCCAAAATTAACACAAAAACCTCATATAGAGTAAATGTAGATTACTCAACTCCTTGTGAAGGTAAACAACGACAAATTGGATAGCAAAACTAAGAAACACTATCGTTCTTCTCTTATGTAATATTCCACACATCTATTGAATCCCAAAACACAAAAAAAACTACTTGAAAGTATCTCTCTTTGTGTGGAAACTATTTTTACGCCTCTATGTTTCTAAAATATATTTTAGAGTACCTTATAATTTAAGTTAACTATTGCTAGGTGACAATTCGGTGATTTGAACATGTTTTTGGTGAAGTTTTGGTGGCAAATTGCTTGAAAATGTTTATCGTTGACGAACGTCAATACTCAAAAAATCATGGGCATTTAAGTTGTTGAAATATTATTGGATGCTAATAATACAGACTATTTTCTTAAATAATAACAATGCCAACTATCTATCTATTTTCCACCAACAATACACCATCAATTTGGTATGGTTTTGACTCCTGGAAAGATGACGTGACTCCATAATGCGTGACGTGGAAGTCGGAGCTTATGTAGAAAATGTCGACGTGGACACTAATATGCCTTCCACGTCACACATTATGGAGTCACGTCATATTTTCGATGATTCAAAACCACACCAAATCAATGGTGTACTATTGGAGGAAAATATATCGATAGCTAATACTGTTAATGTTCAAGAAAACAGTTTGTATTATTAATCCCCAAAGTTGAATTATTAACATCCAAAAATCTTAAATTTTATAACCCTTTAAAGAAAGTGAACTACGAATAGACTAGTGCAGACATTTTCGGCCCAAAGAGGAAACCCCCCCCCCCCAAAAAAAAGAAAAAGGGAAAAAATTGTCCAAGCCAGGTCTTAGTTCACTAGGTTCAGTACTTTTGATTGATTGTGCTCGAAGCCTACAACTATAACGCCCTTTCAAAGGCCACTCCAACTTTATAGCAAAAGATCTTGATTTACTTTAATGAGAATTCAAGAGTCGGCTCACTAATGTTGTAGGACAAAGACACTAAAAGGAGAAGCAAAGAAAGTGGTAAGAAACCTTGAACAAACACTCAAGCTTAATCCCAACAATCGAGAGGTGGTCAAAGAGCTAATAAGAGCTAGCGGAATGACGTAAAATCAGGTGCCTGTTAAAGCCCTGTGGGCAACATTAAACAAAATGATGCTTGTATTCAAAAGGAAATGGGTTAGGAGAGATGGAGAGGAAAGACAGTCTCTAGTAGAGATGGAGGTAGAGAGCAAGGATACTACATCTATACCATTGGATAGGATGGAGGAAGTCCATAACATTAAGTAGATTGAACAGGGCCTTCGCCAAGTTCAGGAGCTAAGACAACGTGTGGGACTGTCGCAATTCTAACCGATCAACTACTGTTTCTTCAGAGTCTGAGTTAACCACTATACCATGCACAAAGGATATGTCTAATTTGAGGCCTAGGAGATCTCGGACGAAGTTGCCAAATCCTAAGGAGACCACTTCAAGATGTTTTTTCATCATTGAAATTTTCATCAGGAGCGCCAAACAAAAATTCATTTCCCTAAACCATCACGCTTATGAAACAATCATTGCAGAATTTGCAAGCTACGTTGTTAAAAAAAACGGACTAAACCGGTCAATTTAACCGCGAACCGGAGGCTCAACTGCGTCAATCATGTATTTATTGATTCAATAAAAAAAGAAAACTGGTTGGCTCGAGCAAGTCGGATGAACCGGAACATCCATAATCTAACCGGATTTTTGTTTATAAGTATAAAAAGTTGGTTATTGTTAATACAAATTCTAAAATCTACTTCTAGTTCAATGTTGGCTTGTTGCACCTCAACCCCTTGTTGTGTTACCTACCTCCCTCCATGGCGGCCATCAGCGACAGCTCTGGCTCCGGCATTACTTAATGTTCAATTCTTCCTCTTTCTCTTCCTTTTCCTCTCTCCTCCATTCTCACTTCTCTTTTAATATCAATTTTTTTTCCTCTCAATCAAAGTATTCAAATCTAATGTCTTGGCTACCGTTGAGTGTTGTGCTGCTTTGGTGCCTTGGGTTCACAACTTTATATTTAAGTTTGAGTAGGTGGTTGAGGAGAAAAATGGAGAGGTCGAGCAAGTGGAGTGAAAGACATGAGCAAAATACCCCAATAGGTTCAACACTTTTCCAGGGTAAAGACACAAGAACTTCATAAACAGAGGCATGAGAGGAAGGAAATACATGAACACAAGGCAACAAGCAACATTGGAGTTTCGTGCGAGAGGAAGGATTGTAAGACTCTACTAGATATCCAAAACTGCCCAAAAACACGCCTTCATTGCACATGTATCCATTATGTTACTCCTGGTATCATACAAGTTCCATCCCACCATCTCACCACACCACAAGAGTCAATCGATAAAAGTTGGCCTAGATAGTTTATTTCTCTCATTCTCTTGCTCCATTGCCGAAAAGTTGCAAAATTTGTCCCAACAATTCCGAAGTAGCTCCAATCAGGCTGATGGGCAAAATTATCTCTGACAATTCAAAACTAGCTCCAATTACATTAATCCAACTTGTTTGGTCATATGGGCAACCAATATAAAAACTCTGAACACCACATTGATATCAAAAGCACCACAGGGTCATTTTCAGTGTACTTATCATGCAAGTCACAAAAAGAAACCTATGACAACATAAATGAACACAATCTAGAGACCTAGTATGATGGCTTCATTTCTGCATCATGGATTACTTCCCTGATGAGTTAGGGCCCCTCTTCTTTCCGAATCCAACAACTACAAACAAAGAAATAAAACAGTAAGTATATCACAGCACAGAACCGGAAAATTTCCACAATAAAAACCAAATCATAGCAGGCAACAACTCAACACTAAACTGAACTACTCTGGAAATAACAATAACATTCATCCTCCCATTTCCATTATCAGGTTCCATTTGTTGTATGTTGGAGAGCTGCGACACGCAATATATAACGCCACAATACAATAATATAGTCGGCCCAAATGGTTGAAGAGGCGCGAAAGAACAAGGCAATTTTCATGTTACTAGTAGGACCTGTAACCAACCTAAAATGTTGAGTTGCTAATCCAAAAACATCACAGGAAGACAAAACAACAATTCCTGTAATAAACTTCTGTATAGAATCTTTATTTGACATAAGTTAATACATAATTCCAACAATCCAAGATTACAACCACTATCAAATGCACCATCTGAACTTACTCATATACCCTCATAACTTAAATTATAAACATCATGGTTAAGAAAACATGATTGGCAGAAAAAAGAAGACAACATAGAAAGTGTGGCAACTTGGTCGAAGCCACTGCCGAAACAAAAAAAAGCATTTGAGGGGCAGGGAGAATCGTTGTATTTCATATTGTCAACCTTCAATGCACAGAATGGTTTGCAACATTTGATTTAGGAGCTCCAAGTTTAGAGATAGACTAAAATACGCAGCACAAGAACAACTGACATCCACAAATCTGAACACAAGATTAAATACCGAGAAGTTGGGTATGATGGGCAGGTAAAAAGGAATATTTGACAAAAACAACATAATAGAAAGCAAAGTGAATCTCAGAAAACAAACAATCATCGAAAATAGAAGAGAGAGGTTAGCTAACCAGCTATGATGAAACGGCGGATGTACTGCCTACGCTTGTGAGCGCGTCCTCTGGGCTTCTTTTTCTTGTCTTGCTTGGCCACCTTCGCTGTTTGCCCTCTAACTTTATCGGCACGCGCCAACGATCCGTGCACCTTACCTGCATTCAATCCCACAACACTTTATCACAAAGATCATAACTTTATCTCTCAACACCACCTAAACCATTTACTAAATTAAGGAATACCCACTATTAGACTTTGTTGCTTGAGGTGTTGTGGACATTTTTCCTCGCGGTTCGGGCTTCCGAACGTCCACGCGGATTGGGGTGTGATTTGTTGGTTTGTGCTGGGGTTTAACCTTTGAAATCTCTTCAAGGAATTAGTCATACATTTCATGAATAATACTTTGTAAAATCACTTTCCCTTTACTTATGCATTTTATGAATCATTGAATTAAACCTTTATGAGTGAACATCCACTTGTTCCAAACCCTTGTAAATTTAATCCAATTTGTTCATTTAAATGTTAGGCTTGGAAAAGAGTGAGTTATGCAAATATTAATTAGAAATATAAGAAGAAAACCCTAAATTTGCATCGGTACATTGCAAAACCATGTTATCCATAGTTTATGCAATCCCCGATGTGTTTTGGTTCGAAATGGGAGTCGCGACCCAACTTTTTAAAGAAAAAAGCAAACAAAACTAAAGAGAAAATAAAGAAAGACTCCGCCTGCGAAACCCAAGAATGGATTTGGGGGTAAGGCTACGAACTCAAAAAGTATGGATGGGAAAGGAAAGACTCTACTAAAAGTTTAAGAATGTGCTTTTAATAAAGTTTGGATGGGAAATGAATGAATACTTTATAGGATTATTTCATTGAATCATGCAACAAGAATAAAAGATACAAGATAAAAGAAGATACAAAATACACAATTATGTATAAAGAGAAGAACACTTAAAGCTTACATTGCTACTTTGTTGGGAAAAGCCTTGCCTAGCCCTTTTGGTGCTTGAAGAATCTTCTTTGATGCCTTTAGAAACCTCCTCTCAAAGTGCTGAAATGGATCAAAAGAATGATAGAAAGTGTAACACCCCAGATATATGGTTAAGTGTGGCTTAAAGGGATTGAAATGACTACTTATATCATCAAGGTGCACCTTCTTTTATGGTAGCTCATCCGTTGGGAACTCCTCAGTTAAGCGTGCTTGGCTGGGAGTAGTCAAAGGATAGGTGACCTCCTGGGAAGTTTTCTCAGGCAGCGTTTGAGCGAGGACGAAGCACGCTGGAAAGACTCGTGGTGATTTGTGGGGCCAGTCAGCGATCCTTAAAGCAGTTATCGGTAATGTTTGTGGCCCAGGAGGGGCCGGGGCGTTACAAAAAGACAGTAGGAAAGAAGGGATAAAGAGGGGATGGAATAGGATAGTGTGAAGGCTTTTTGTGGTTTTGAATGTGGTTTAGGCAAGGGTTTTTGTGGAGTTCGGGATGGATAGAATAGGATATGTATTTAGGCTTTTTGTGGTGGAATAATGAGGATTATAGTGGTAAGAAAGATGATGGAGGATAATAAGGATGGTAGTAGAATGATAAGAGATAAGATATGAGAGTATAAGAAGTAGATTGGAGTATAGAGAATGAGAGATTAGAGAATGAGAGATTAGAGAATGAGCGAATTAGTAGGAGGAAGGATAGATGAGTGAGTTTGTGAATGAGATGACTATTGAGAGGGGTGGCATTTATAGGCGTAAGGGAAGGAAGGCATGCATGCACATATAGGCACTCACCTCGTAGTCTCCGGATTAGCAAAGACCACTAGGGCAGTAGGGGAGATGTCTTCTATGGACGATGGCACGTGGTCAATTGACCACATGTGGGCGGAGCCACCAAGGTCGACCGACCTTCAGGCAGGGGGGAGGAATCCCTTCTCATCCATGCGGTGGGATGTGAAGAGAGGTTGCCTAGGGAATTGGTGATTCACACTGGACGGAGAGAGCACATGTTATCTTTTGTGAGATGGTTTTTGAGTGTATTTGTGAGGGTTCGATCTCACGACCTCTGGCACTTGATCTTATGGCTTGCATGGCTTGGCTTCCCTTATTTTCTAATTCCTAATTTTCTAACTAAAAATACATAAAAAAGAAATAATAAAATTACATTAAAAGTGTATAAAAACTATGCTACAATCTAGTATTTGAATAAGCTTACCAAGCGACCTCTTCTTCTTTATTTCTGCTTCATTTTTACATAGGAATGCTATATATCTGTGTGCCGAATTCCAGTGTCTACAGAGAGCCCCCACTTTGATTGAGTCCAAGGATAGGACAAAGATCGAAGTAGACTTGATTTTATGGACACCAGTTGGGATATGACTTTGGAATGAAAAGCCTGGACATATGACTTTGGAGTGCAAAGCCTGGAGTGATGCTTGGAAGCTGAGTCCTGCACCGCAGTGGTGGGCGGCATGCGCCTTTGTCGGGGATGATCTCGAGCAAGTATGATGGTGTACCTGACTATTGATGAGTTTTGCGTATCGTTGTAGACACCGGGATTTGTACCGGTATAATCCCGACTCATCAAAAATATGCAAGACAGATGGGCCAAGTGAAATGGGTCATTGGGCCCTAAAAGATCAATCAACCGAGCCCAAGAGAAATAAAGCAGGCCGCAAATAATTGTTAAAACCCACTGGGGTTTTAACTTTTATTGAACAAGCCCATGCAGAAGCAGGCCCAGTCGTGCGCCCCGGCCCAGAGAGCTCAAAACCCGCCTAGGTTTTGAGCGGAGTAGCGGACGACGCCGTTTCGCTCCACGTCACCGATCCGCGTGATGGCTAATTTAAAGCCCGCCTAGGTTTTGAAGCAGTTGGCGCCAAAAAAAAATACAATCTGCATGCATGCAATCCCTTAATCATAGCCCACGTGTTTGACCCCCTTTGACCACCCCAAAACCCGCCTAGGTTTTGGACTTTGAGGATTTGATTTTTGGGGTATGTCCCCCACCATTTCCTTCCAAAATCTAATACTCCCTCACCTATAAATACCCCCTCCATTCCACCTTCATTTCACCAACAAACATCATCTAATACACTTACTCTACTCTTCCACCATATTATACTCTCTCAAATTCCCCTATCATTATTCTTCCATCATCCACTTCCATCACAAAATCACCTTCCTACACCACATCCATATTGTACTTCTTTTCATCTCCCATAATCCCTTTCTTAAATCATATTCTTCATCACCATACAACCCTCCACATACCATTCTCTTTCATACACCACCCACATCATATCATCCGGGTTTCAAGTCAAAGGGGGCAACTCAAGGGAACAAATCCGTCATTGCTACATCTTAAGCAAGGTTCGTTTCTTTTATTTAAATTATTGTGTTTAATCATGTAATCCTTTATTTAATTCCGTGCTTGTACATATTTTGAAAAATAAAAACCGCATTGTTTTTAATTGCATGATTTGAATAATAATTCCGCGAAATTAATCAAACTTCTCCCTGCTCTCTTTCTTTTCAATGTTGATTTTAGTAGATTCTGTTTTATAACAGGCGGATTCGAGAGTTTTTATAACTCTCGAATTCGTAACCTTACCCCCGAATCTAGAAATCGGGTTCGTAGACCCGAGTCTTTCTTTTTTATTTTATGGTTTGTCGATTTCCTTAAATCGGCTGGCGACTCTTTTACAATTCTATAAATTCGTTTAATTAGTTAAAGTATTCGACTTCCTACACAAAATTAATTTAAGAAAATAATTTAATTCTTGTCTAATGCTAATGATAGGCTAGGTTCGAGGAGAAAAGGGCCAGAAATTAGTAAAACCTAGGCGGGTTTAACTAATTTCTACCCATTATCTCCCTGGGCATGGAAGCGAGAGGTCCGGCCTAGGACTCGTCAAAACCTAGGCGGGTTTTGATGAGTTCTGGTGGCCCGCTCACTTCTTGGGCCCAGATTTATCAAGTGGACCGGGATTAAATTATTATGAGATTATTTTTGTGTAATTTTCAGATAGTTTAAATAGCAAAAAAACGGGTTTGTAAATAAATAAAGTCTTATCACCCCGAAAACGAATTTCGAAAATTAAAAATATCCTTATTTAAGGATTAAGAAACCTTAGTCGGCTCCTGATCATTAATGTAGCGCATCACGGAAAAAGGGTCACTTCTTCCAAGGTCCTACAGATTGGCGACCCCACTGGGGGATTAAACTTTAAAAAGAGGGTAAAAGTTGCAAAAATCAAATTGATTCGAAAGTGTGAAAGGGAGAAGTTAATTTATTTCGCGACTTTATTATTCTTTTAGGCATCCCTTGCATACCGGGCCACTAATCGGGTCTTTTGACACGTTAACACAAAGGCGACGGTTTAAGTTACCTAGGATTTCCCTTGAGAGCGGGAGGCCACTACTATGGGGATGAACTCTACACCTCTAAGCATTTGGTCGCTCCTCTCCCGGTGTCACACTCCGAGAGCTTCCTTGAAGTTGTTTGAGAAATACCCCAACTGCTTACCTTATGGTATGAAGAGCTGGGGCGAAGGCATGCGGTAGGCTATATACCCAACTATAAAAGTCAATGAATTTAGAGCTTTGGTTTAGGGTACCCTTCAGGTGTATGCTATGTGCTATGTGTATCCCTCCCCTTTTCCTGTCTTTTTTGTAAAGAGTCGACCCTAGTTTTGAAGTTTTGTTCTAGTCCATATAAAATTCATTGGGTTCAGAAAATGATTATTTATTAATTAATATAATTAACTCAAAGCCATTTCGGTTAGCCCAAGTGGAAGGACCCATTTATGTTTGAAAAGTTGATTGTCTTAATTAATAAATAAAAATTGACTCACCTTTGATGATATTATATAACCCTTTATGAAATTCTCTTAACAAAGGTCCAAAAAAATTAATTAAAAGTTTAACAAAGTTAATGGAAAGCATCTTAGACTGCATAATAGTAACTAGGCTTGAATAAATTAATTTATCGATTTAATTAATAAATCCATCACATTTATGGTCGGCCCGTTGACTTTATCCAGTCCTTTACAATATCCATTTTCCCTGAGTAAAAAAAAAAAGAGTATAAAAAGAAAAAAGTAAAAAAAAAGTGGGTTGTCGGTCTTGTGGAACATTATTCTAGTCCGCATAATAGCCAATATGGTTTGAGCTGTCTGAGTTGTTGGGCTAAGTTACAGATTCTCCTTGAAACAGTCGGCCAATGGATTAGGGTCTATCCGAATTGAGAAACACTGACTAAAGCCTGTCAACTTATGACCCACTCACTATGTTGACTTCATCCAGCCCTTTATAGTGTTCCATTTTAGGTCCATATAGAGTTAGGCCATGCACTCCCAAAAAGTGGGTGAGTGCTCTATGTCAGCATATATGTGTCGAGCTGGTTAGGATCATATAGGTCATCTAGGTCATACATGCATCGGGTAAAACATGTTGGAGTATGCCATCGAGTGTCTTAACTTTGAATTTCCATTCAGGCATCATTGGTGATCGACTCCGAGCCCGCATTCGAGATCCACGAACCGGTCGTTTGATTCCGAACCCTCGCTACAATCTGTCTGGAACCAGTGACTCCATCATGTCAGGAGAGCAATTCCAAGAGATCCCGGTCCAGAGCACTGAAGCCAACATCACGAAGCATTTGGATGACCTTTACACCAAAATGCAAGGTCTGGTGTTTGCCAATACCTTAGAACAAGAGCAGAAGATGGGCAAAAGACTGAGTGAACAGCAAAAAGTGATAGACGGCATGCTGCAAGCCATCACTAAGATCAACACCAAACTGGGGTTGAATGTTGAGGAAGACGATGAAGAAGTGCATGGATATGAGTCCGAGCGTGAAATCGTCAAGATATCCTCAGATTCTGGAGGAGTTGGGATATCCAAGACAAAGGTCACTACCCCATAGGCATCTAAATTCATAAAGGACCCTGCTGTTAAGGCTCTCGAACAGAAATTAGAAAGCCTTACCAAAGCAATGAGCACGGTGCCGGCCTTTGCTGACAAATATCTGGAAGTGTCGTTGCCTGTTCAGCCAATTCTGAAGATAACTGATAAAGTTGAGGTACCAAACATCAGGTTCAAACCATCTGAGAACCCAGTTCATCACATCGAAGAATTCATGAGGCTAGCACCATTAAACCGGATTGATGTTGGTTTATACTTTACTGTTTTCCCATCCACTCTAGATGGCGAAGCCAAGGTGTGGTATCACGCTTTACCACCTTAAACTAAGGCCGATTGGAATGAACTATTCAAAGCCTTCATTAATCATTATAGTCGCATCCAGAGGAAGCAAGCTACGGTGGATGACTTGACCACCATGAAGCAACGAGATGACGAATCCTTCCTGGATTACATTGAGCGATGGTACATCAAGCTGTCTCACATCAATGAGACAATTCCTCTCCGCCTACAGCTGTCTACTTTCAAGCAAGGGCTAAAAGGCAGTTTATCCAAGCATTTGGGATACCACGTCATCAAAGATTTTGACTATTTGAACGACATCTGTGTCCAACTAGAGGCGATGCATAATGATAAGACCACTTCGCTTGGATTGAAGGGGTCTAGTTCCAACAGGAGGGCCACTCGTGCGCCTAGACACCCTCCTAAGGTTATGGAAACTAACTCTATCTAGCACAAGAGCCCTTTCGTACCAAAATTTGAGACTTACACACCATTGGACGTCTCTTACTCACAAGCTCTTGATCGGCTGGTCAAGAAAGGTTTTTTGGTCCTACCTTTGCCAAGAAAAGAGTCAACAATGAAAGGGAAGAATATGGATCAATTCTGCCGCTACCATCGTTGCCGAGGGCATGATATTAAGAAATGCTGGTCTCTCAAGAACAAGATCGAAGACATGATAAGGGATGGGACGCTACCCATGCCAAAAGTTGCTCAGAAGCCTAACAATCAAAGCAACCCGATGCCCGAGCATACAAATGCTATCTTTTATGGAGTTTGTTGCTATAGTCCTTCCACTTTGATTGTTGAAACGGGTCAACCTGTCCACGAGGTGCTTGGCTTTCATGAAGACATGTTCATTCATGGTATTTGGGATAGTGATGACGATGAACAACATAAATACTCCAAGATGGAATGGATGTAGACGGGTGAGCCAACATCAAATGATGTAGCATTTCTCACTAGATCGGGCCGCCATAACAACAGGAACACCACCTCCCCAGTAGCTGTTTCTAATCCTACGCCAATGGCTACCGATGACAATCATGTCCCGCCTGAAGATCCTCTCCTTACACAACTCAAGAAAACTAGAGCTGAAGTTACTATCTGGCAGCTGATTTACACCTCACAAGCACATAGACAAAAGATGATGGATGCTATTACTGCATTAACAGTACCTCCCACGACGACTCCTGAATCTCTAGCTGCTCATGTGACTACCCAGCAAGAGGCTATCACTTTCGGGATTGAAGATCTGCCTCAGGGAGGGGCATCCCACAACAAAGCACTCTATCTTACAGTGCAATGTTCCAACAAGACTATCCCTCTAGTTTTAGTCGACAATGGCTCAGCTGTGAATGTGTGCCCTTGGAGGACGGCACAGAAATTGGGAGTCCAACAACAACACTTGGCCCAAAATGGTGTACAACTAAGGGCTTACGACAATTCTCCTCTAAAGTGGGTTGGGTCCATAATATTGCCCATTACTACAGGCAAAATCACTCGGAATGTGGAGTTCGTAGTGCTAGACATCCTAGCCTCCATCAATCTGCTACTAGGGAGGCCATGGCTTCACGAATGCAGTGCTATAGCATCTACCTTACACTAGAAGGTAAAGATGTTGGTCCAAGGACAAGTTATCACCATCTCGGGAGAATCCACGAATGTTGTCTTCACTCCCAAGCAAGTAACCCTTGAGGTGGAACACAATTCTATGGACGAAGAGCTTTACAACTTTGAACTTGTGGCGACATTGAGCCAGGATGAAGCCTCCTTTGACTTCGATCCCTACTCAAATCCCAAAGTGCATGATATACTCAAGAGACAAGGACACTTCCCTAGGATGTCGCTAGGAAAGAACTCGAAAAACAAGATTTCTCCTGTGTTTAAGACATTTAAGCAAGGGAAGGTTCGGCTTAGGGTACAAACCGACTGAGAAGGAAGTTAGGCTTGCTAAGATGGCCATAGCTGAGCAGAAGAGGATGGATAATCCTCCTACCTTGTTCCAAATGAGGCCCTATCCACTCACCTTGAATGGACAGTTTGTTAGGGAAGGTGATGACTTCCCTTACTATGGGTTCCCTGAACCATACTACCTGAAGAACAAGGGAGTTCAAGTTGTCGGGTTAGAAGTTTTGAATGACTGTGCCATTAATATGGCTACTGTTTTTATCCCCGCTCGGGACAAACAGCCACCATTGGAATGGACCCATCTAGCTGGGAGCAACATATTTGGCGTGCTGTTTGGACAAGAAACTGTTAAGGAAGAATATGAAGCTGACGCTGTTATTGCTGCATTATCCAACCCAAGCTTTTACCCAAGTCTCATGATCACTAAAGAAGAAGAAGTCAAGGCGGTCTCGTGGGTCGATGCCGAGAAGAATAGCTTTGTTTTATCTGTAGGAGAGTCTGTTCCTATGGACATAGAGTCTAGTCCTAAGAGTCTAGAGTCAAGTAAGTCTGGTCTTGTGTCTACTGGTGATATAGTCATTTCTGCATTCAATAAAATGAATCTTTCTGCTTACTCTGATTCTTCTTTCCCCTCTTCCTTGAACTGCTGCGCTAATAATAATATGGAATTTAATGAACCCTTAAAAGAATTTTCTAATGAACATGAGCATAAAATGGCGGTGTTGGAAGACACCATCACCATAAATGTGGGCACGGAAGAACAACCTCGGGAGTTGAAGTTAGGTAGTTCACTCACGGCAGAAGAACGGGTGTCATTTATAGAGCTTCTCAAGGAGTTTGTGGATGTATTCGCATGGTCCTATGAGGATATGCCGGGGATCGACAGGGAAATTGCGGAGCACACCATACCTTTACTCCCCGATGGAAAACCGGTTCGACAAAAGGCTAGGAGGATCAAACCTGAATGGGCTAAGAAAATTGAAGAAGAGGTGATCAAGCAGCTTAACGCTAAGTTCATCAAAGTAGTCAAATACCCTGAATGGATTGCTAACATTGTCTTAGTACCCAAGAAAAACGGGAAAGTGCGCATGTGTGTGGACTTCCGAGACCTTAACAAAGCTAGTCCCAAGGATAGTTTCCCTCTACCCTACATCGATGTATTAGTGGATAACACTTGCGGGCATGAGCTCTTATCCTTTATGGACGAATATGCTGGTTACAATCAAATAAAAATGGCAGAAGAAGATATGGAGAAGACTTCCTTTACTACACCATGGGGAACGTACCGTTATGTCGTCATGCCTTTCGGTCTTAAAAATGCCGGAGCAACGTACCAGAGAACTGCCAATACCCTAGTTCATGACATGATGCATGTCGAAGTAGAAGTCTATGTCAATGATATGATTGTTAATTCCAAGACAAGGGAGGGTCATATTCCTAACCTCCCCAAGTTCTTTCTGCGAATTTGCAAATACAAGATGCGGCTCAACCCAGCAAAGTGCACCTTCGGCGTTACCTCTGGGAAACTATTAGGCTATGTGGTCAGCCAAAAGGCAATTTGAAGTCGATCCTTCAAAGATGAAGGCTATCCAACAGTTACAACAACCAAGACAGAAAAGGAGATAAGAGGCTTCTTGGGACGAATCCAGTACATCAGTAGGTTCATCTCAAAGCTCACCATGACCTGTGAACCTTTGTTCAAGAAGCTAAGGAAAGGAGGCAAAGTAGAATGGGACGATCAATGTCAAGCTGCTTTTGATAAATCAAGGAATATTTGCAACATCCTCTAGTTCTCATGCCGCCAGTACCAGATGAGCCTCTACTCCTTTACCTTACGGTGAGTAGCTCAGCAAAGGGGGCTATGCTAGCTCAAAAGGTAAAAGGTCAAGAGAGCGCCATCTACTACTTGAGCAAGAAGTTCCTAGACTACGAAAGTCGATACACAGACATAGAGAAAATGGCTCTTGCATTAGTTTGGGCCACCAAGAAGTTAAGGCACTACATGCTCTCACACACGGTGTATGTAATAGCTGAGAACAATCCCATCAAATTTATCATGGAGTAGCCAACCATCAACAACCGCATCACTCGATGGGTAGTCATGTTTTCTGAATTCAATCTTTAATACTTACCCTAGAAATATATTAAAGGGCGAGTTGTTTCAGACTTTCTGGCTGCTTCACCATCACAGGAACCTCCAAGCACTCATTTGGAATTCCCAGACGAAGACGTATTCTTCACTGATGAAATTACTTGGGAGATGTATTTTGATGAAGCTTCAAACCAAATGGGTTGGGGACTGGGAGTCTTGTTAATATCGCCAGAAGGAGCACATGTCCTCGAATCTATAAAATTGGATTTTGATGATACTAACAACGCTGCAGGGTATGAAGCGTGCATCAAAGGCCTACAAGCTGCCTTAGCTTTAGGAATACGCCATATAAAGGTCTTTGGAGACTCTAGCCTCATCATCAACCAGGCTAAGAGTGCGTGGAAGGTTCGAAGTGAGTGTCTATTGGCTTATCAACATAAGCTTTTCGGACTTGCGGACCAATTTGAGAAGATCAGCTTTCAATACCTTTCTAGGGATCACAATAAACTGGCCGATGCTCTGGCTAAATTGTCTTCAATAATATCCATCACATCAGGCACGCTCCAGCTACCAGTAATCGTAGAGCGACCGTCTGAACCCGCGTATGTCTGCGCCATGGAAACACAAGAGGAGGACACTGAGGAATGGTTTCTTGACATATACAATTTTCTTCGGAAGGGAGAATATCCGGCTGAGTTAGATGCTCGAGGACAACGAGCGATCAGGTCTCTAGCAGTGCAATACTGCTTGATCCAAGATCGTTTGTACAAGAAGTTAACTACAGGCATCAATTTGTTGTGCATCGACGCAAAAAGTGCAAAGGAAGTTATGGATACTGTACACAGAGGAGAGTGTGGGCCTCACATGAATGGGCGCATGCTAGCGAAGAAGATTCAAAGAGCTGGTTATTACTAGACCACTATAGAAGCAAACTGCTTGAGTTTTGTTCGAAGATGCCACAAATGTCAGGAGTATGCCAACCTGCAGCATCAACCTCCTTCATATCTGACAACACTGACCTCTCCATGGCCATTCTCGTTATGGGGTATTGACAACATTGGCAAAATACACCCAACCGGAACAGGAGGACATGAATACATCTTGGTTGCTATTGATTACTTCACTAAGTGGGTAGAGGCACCCTCTTTTGCCAAACTCACATCCAAGCAAGTGGCCAAATTCATCCTTCAGATCATTATATGCCGATATGGAGTGCCTCATGAGATCATCAGTGATAATGGGAGTCACTTTCGCAAGGAACTAGAAGTTTTGCTCACCAATTACAAAATTCATCATCATCGGTCCTCACCTTACCGACCTCAAGCAAACGGAGCCGTAGAAGCGGCCAATAAGACAGTGACGGGAATTATTAAGAAGATGGTTGTCACTTATAATGATTGGCCTTACAAGTTAGCATTTGCCTTATGGGGATACCAGACCTCAATTCAAACTGCCACAGGAGCAACACCATATTCATTAGTGTATGGGATGGAAGCAGTCTTGCCAATCGAGTTAGCAATCTTGTCGTTAAGAATAGTGGCGGAGAGCCAATTGCCAGAAGCGGAATGGGCTAGGGCAAGGTTCGAGGAGTTAATGATGATGGATGAAAGGCGATTAAGGGCATTGCATAATGTTCAGGTGTACCAGAGTAGGACCACTCGAGCCTTTAATAAAAAGGTGAAAAGTCGTTCACTTCAAGAAGGTGATCTAGTGCTTAAGGAAATGAGGGCACCAATACAAGACCCAAGGGGAAAGTTTGCACCTAATTGGAAAGGTCCTTATATGGTTAAGGAAATTTTACCGGGAGGAGCAGCTCGGCTTGCCACTATGGATGGAGAAGATATGATTCAACCCATAAATTTGGATCAGCTCAAGCGATATTATGCTTAATATAGCCAAACAACTGGAAAACCAATTTCCAGACACTTGGTTAATATTCAATTTATGCTCATAAAAAGAAGGAAAGATAAAGTTTGCAAGGACACAATGATTGTAAACAATACTTTATCTTTTGTTAGTAATTAAAATGCAAGTACACTGCTTGTAAATAAGAAAATTCAAAAGGCGTAATTAAATAAAAGTTTATTCTAGCAACGCAGTTCAGTTCCTTCGCTTCCATCCATATTCTAGTCTTGTTTCACCTTCTCTACGTCGCCAGTGGTCCCATGGTCAATCTTCATGTCTTTAGGCTCATTTGGGTCCGTCTCTTTGTTTTTAGGCTTATAGGCTCGCTTATGTGATTTCCGTGTCTCCACCTCGGACCAAGCCGATCCTTTGTCGTTACCTTCGCACCGAGTCGATCCTTTATCGTTGAACGAGGACCCAGTCTCTCCCTCATGGGTGTTCGACTTCTTAGCGCCTCTCCAGCACGACGAGACTCAACAGCCGCAATTAGCCATCCGTGATATCCAGCGTCAGCAATCTCTGACACATGTGCCTTTGATGGAGTCTTAAGGGTCGGCCTTCTCGCCTAGTACTTCAGCCAACACTCTATGACCGAGCCATGAAGCTTCAATTGCCCATCTGTCGCAATACCCGTTCCGAAAAATAGAAAGTCATGTGTGTCAAGCCGGCGATACACACATAGGCGTTGCGATAGTCACTGGTCACATATTCAGGAACATGCCACCACTCGATCCACCACGTGATGTCACGAGGTTCCTTCAGAAAGACGGTCCATTCAGTTAGCGATCGGAGCTCGGTATATTTGCGGCTCCTTTGACAATAATTTGCAAGTGCCGAGGGATTACGAGGATCTTTGATAAGGTCCAAATGCTCCATCATCCAGATCTGCCCAAAAAGTTAGCATGGGTTACAATTGCATGCCAATTATTCCCAAACTAACGAAAAAAAAAACAAAAATAAAAACCCTTAAAACCCGCCTAGTTTATACGGACAGTAGGTGGAGTTGACAAATTGAGAAAAAGGGGCTGAAGGAGGACATGTACCTGAAGAAGTAGGGGGCTCCCGCGAAGCTCATTTCTGGATCCGGATTATCCAAGCCCATCATAGTTTCCGCTCGCATCAACAGTACTGGATTAAAGCCTCGAGCCATGTCTTCAACAATCTGAATTAGGCCCGTCGGCCCGGTTCTTCGCCCGCCATAATAGAAGCAAAATTCTCCAAGAAAACATAATACGAGTGCTCGCACTCGAATCACGGGACCATATTCCAATGTGTCAGGCGATTGAAAGTATTCGACAATGGTTTGGAAATGTACCTTATCACCGAATAGTGCGCTTCCTATGACTCGGTTCGAAAGGCATAGCAACTCCTTGTACTGTTTGGTGTTGTCAGCAGCAGTTGGAGGTGATGTCGGCAGTGTGAAATTATACGTCCCGAGAATAGACGAACACTCTTCGGGTAGCGGATATAGCTCTTTCAAGGAAAAGCGGAAAACATGCATCTTCGGATCCCAAAAAGCTCCTGCCGCTCGAATAAAGTCATGGTTGACTCTCGCTTGTCGGAGACTTAACAATCTCGTCCGGCTAAATCTCTTGAGCTCTTTCTTCTCGTCTCTGGACAAAGTGCTCATCCAAGTAGCGAGCTTCTTCTCGAAAGCCATGATAGGAGGGTTTTTGTGGTTTTAGGAGGCTTTTTAGATGGAAGATGCAATTGAAGATGATGAGTGATATCCATATGCATAGGGGGAGGTATTTATACACCTTTGTCCATGATCAAAATGGAGCAAATCAGCCAGCAAGCAATCACATAGCCGTTGCCATCACATCCCATGTTTCAAGCCTTTCTTCAACGGCTAGCACAACAAAAAAAAGACAAAAAAAAAATTATATAACCAGCCTGGGTTATATTTTTGCCAGGACGACACGCACGCGCGAGAGCCAGCCCGGGCCCAACTCTTCAGCCGCTTAAAACCCGCCTAGGTTTTAAGCGGCCCAGGCCCAGCGTCTCGCTTCCGTGGCCCATTTGCGTGAAGTCCACTCTTGGACCTCTCTATTTTGGTTTCAATTGGCCCATTCGTGCATTTTTTATGTTCCGGTTTCTGTTATCGACCAAATGATGTCCGGTTCTGAAATTTCGCTCGAGCTATCTCCGACACTTAAGTTTTTATTTTTTATTTTATTTTCTTTTTGGGGAAGCGGGATTAATTGGGATTAATCCCATCATGTAGAAAATCATTCGAAATTGCATTAATAAAAGCGTCAAAGTTGTGCATACATCAAGTCTTAGAGTCTTGCATAAAAATAAAATAATATATTACAAAGAGTCTTGCATAAAGAGAAAAAAAAGAGTCTTGCATTGCATAAATATGATCACCACAGGGAACTAGAATCGCCGTTGTCCTCTGCCAAGTTGCCCCCTGCATTTGAAGCTCCCGCATTGGAGGTACCAGCCGTGCTAAAATATATATCCCAGGAGTAATAATTAGGTCCAGGAGCAGTCTGCACAGAAGGAGATGGCCCAGTCAAGGGCATTTCCGAAGGATGCACACTAGACGGCGAAGACACAGAATGCTTCTGCGAAGCAGCCAGCGCCGAATGATCAGGAACCTGCCATTCAACAGATGGAGTAGGCCATACCGGACCAGTTCCATAACCAGGGACGGGCCAACCAGAAGAAGCAGATCCACCCAGCCAAGAGTGTTGAGGTACAGACCACTCTTGGGAACCTACGAGCCATGACCAACCCATCTCAGGAGCAGGGATAGGCCATCCTGCAGACCGGATCCGAAAGATGAAGCATCATAAGGTACATGACGTAATGTAGCGTCATCCGCTAGGGCTTGACTGCTAGGATACCCTACAGATGCACCTGAGTCACGGTCCCTCACCACCATCTCCCGACCACGATGAGCAGAGCGCACGTAAGCTGGGGTATGGCGACAAGGAGGAGGCCGGTGAGTGGCCCTTGATTCGGAAGCATCCTCCACCCAGTAAGAATGGGGGTGAGTATCACCACCATATCCAGTACTGTGACATGACCCTCAATGACCTAGTGGCTCCTCCAAGGACATATGAGCCATGTCCTCTTCCATACTCGGAGGGCGACGGCCTCTACTACCGGATCTGCTACGATGGGATCCAGTGGAGTGTTGACCCTCGATCAGAATGCCTTTTCCCCGACCCTCTAGTACAACTGCTAGAGGAGGACGAGAAGACCCCCCAATTTCCTCCCGAGATCGATCTCGACAAGAATATTCCCCAACTGAAGAGCGGCGTGGGGGCTCTGTGCGAGGAGCGCCTGCAGTGGAATGTCGAGGTGGTTCTTTGGGAACAAACTCTGCATCGGCCTCCATATCGGCCCTTCCGGCAGCATCACCTAGATATCTCCCGAACCGGTGAATCCCCGATCAATGAACTTCCTCATGGTGCTTCACTCCTTAGTCAGTTGCCGGAGAAAATCCCATCTCGGCTGGGAAAATAACAAAACAAAGGGTCATTCACAAGGGGCATATGGGATAAAAAGAGGCAACATAAAACAAAGTCTTACCGGTTTGTGATCAAATGCTTGAAGCGCAGAGCACTCACTGCTGTTCTCCACATCCAAGAAGCCGCCGATCTTTCGCCTCTCTTGTGGAACCTCCACTTCGGCAGCCTTAGCATAGGGTCCCAGCTGTAGACTTTCTGGTTAGAAGGTAGCCAAAGCATGACAAGGACAAGGAAGGAAGATACATACCACTCGAGGAGCCAAACGGCTAAGATAACGCTGGAGCTCTTCATCGAATTGATCTTGGGGGACATTGTGCACAAAGTCGTCAAATTCTTGACCTCGAACTAGATCCCCCAAAATGCCCGGGTCGACCCGCCATGGCTCAAACATGTGTGCTGGAGGATCCAGGGGAATGAGACCAGGGTAACCTCCCAAAATTTCCCTCGAGGCTCTCTACCCTAATTACAACACATAACTGTAAGGCCCCTCAACCAGGAGGCGGAGACGGGTGTTGTGTTCCACCCGATCCAGAGGTTGTGGTAACCCTCTGACGTCGAAGTCGGCGCAAGGACGCCAATTTACTTGATCCTGCAAGAAGAAGGATGCATTTAAGTATGGCATGCAAAGGAAAATAGGAAAAAGATGTCAGGAATAAGGAGATAACGGCCGCAAGTTATTCAAGATGCTGCAAATGAGGTCAAGACACCCCGACTTGTACTTCTTATCATGTATGCCTTCGGTGGTCCAACGTTCAGTGGTCGACACCGTCTTGCTCTTCTTTGACCTTATTCCCAGGGCGAAGATGTACTCATACGCCCACGACTGCATGCACAATATGTCAAACAAGGACCAAAGGATGAATAAGCACATTGAAAAGAGAAGGTTTCGAGCATGTACCTCGAGCACCTTCCACAGGGAAGGACCGTACTAGTAGCGAGCCTGGGCCGTATGGAGGTAAACCAGATTCGCAACAAACAAAAGACGAACGCCACCACGGAGCCAAAGGACGAAGTTGGCATAGGACGCCTTGCCCCAGTTCATGTTTCGGATATTATCAAGGTTGAGGAGATTCCGAAAACATGTCAGCGAAATGTTATCCCCATGGTTGGCAAAGAGGGTGGCAGAAATGATGTACGCCAAGAAAATGAAGCGGCGTTGCTCTAGAGGCAGGTTTTGAAAACTTGCATCGCGAATGGCCGTCTCAAAATGCTTATAGGCAAGGTTAGGGAGACCTTGACGTGGTCCCAAACGTGCAGATACTGGAGCCAGAAAATCCAGAACTATTGGAGGGACGTTTGCATCGAAGACCACATCCTCCCCACCCCAAGGAAGGCCAGTGATCATGACAAAATCTTTAGGTGTGATTGTCATCTCACGCACGAGGAAGTGAAACGAGTTAGTGGAATCCAACAACCTCTCCGCCATCGCTCGATTATTAATGCGAAACGTCCTTTTCTTCCAAGCCTCCAAGCATTTCCATAAAGGCATGAAGCCCGTCGCAGTCAAAGTATCTCTAGCAAAATTTCCCGGGATTGATTTTGCTGCCTTAAGTGGCTCTTTTAGGGTACCGGGAGTTTTCAGGTTATCCTCCAAAGGGTAGAATTCCAACACATCATTTTAAAATGGGGGCTTAAAGCAAGTTGGAACCAGCACGGACACTGGGCTCACAGCCACGATCCATGAAGCAAACAAACAAGTCCAAATATCACGGCCCGAGCCGATTTAGCAACAAAATCGGGGACATTTGAGCCCAAAACCCGCCTAGGTTTTGACTCAATCAGGCCCACAATCACAGCTCATGAAGCAAGCCCAGCAGAAAACGACTAAAAAAAAAAGGGGAATGCGCAAGTCAAAACCCGTCTAGGTTTTGACTCCGCCAAGCCCAGTTGGTCGGCCCAGAACGCGCGACGACCCAGTAGGCCGGACATAAAACCCGCTTAGGTTTTATTCCGCCTAGTGGGCCGCCACTTGGATAATTGGCCCAGAACGCATGCAAAATGTTTTTTGGTCCATTTTCTGCAAAGCGGTTTGCAGATATTTTTCGGTCAAAATGCCAAAAATAAATGGGTCACTCTACATCCTAACATGCATACTTAAAATAGCTAAAAATCGACAAAGTATGAAAAATAAATTCATGCTTGCTCATTTTTATGCTAAGCTAAGTACAAGAGGGAAGTTTAAGGGTTACCTTACCATGAGAACGGTAAAACCAAGCATGGTTCCAAGATTCAACAACGAGATCAGAGGGAGCCACTTCCATGCCGGGAACAAAGTTGCGTCCCGAAGACCACTCATGAGGCCAAGCCGCCGCATCAGGAAGAGGTGGATTTCTGTGACTTCGGTGTTGTATCTTTTCAAACCCGAGAATTGCTTCAAAAGGACAAAACTTCTTTTCTAGAGAGAGAGAGGGAGTAAGCTAGAGAGATGAAGGAGATGAAGATGTTAAGAAGATGAAAGAAATCTTTTGAATTTATAGAAAGGTCGGGTGAACGTGAGCCATTCGTGTTTAGTAACCGCCTCGAGATGCCAAACGCATTTCATTGGTCGAAAATCGAAAAGGTTATCCTTTTGTCACTCAAAAGAGAGGCATGGGGACGTGGCTTCTTTATGATCGCAAGTGGGCTGGGCCCCACTTTGACTCCTTCACGAGGCAGAGAAAAAAAAAAGAAAAAAAATGTACAAAACCCGCCTATGTTTTGTTTGGCCCTGAAGAAGCGGCCCAGAGGACGCGGTCCAGGCGCGGACACAGCCCAATGAAGGACGCGAAACCCAGCCTAGGTTTTGTGACGCCTACAGCCCAAATTCACGGCCCACAGCCTGAGCCCGCATTCTGGCTTTACGGCCCGCAGTTAAAATCGAACCTCTCTCGTTTCTTTTTTAATAAAACTGATACTCGATTCTTTTTCATGATTTTCAGGTCACCGACAATAGGACCACCATCACTCAGCTACCGCACAAGAGGTCGCTGTCATCATCACCATTCAGGACCATCGGCAGAGTTTCGATGTAGTCCCGAGCCATCGGTATCGCGCCCGATGAAGTCTCGACCCCCAAGGCCATCAGCAACGCGACTGATGAAGTCCTTCGGCATCAAAAATGGCAACCATCATCAACATCGACACCGGGAAAGACTGGAACTGACACCGGGAAAGACTAGAAGCGACACTGGGGAAGACTGGAAATGACACCGTGAAAGACTAGAACCGACACCGGGAAAGACTGGAAGCGACACCGGGAAAGACTAGAACCGACACCGGGAAAGTCTGGAATCGACACCGGGAAAGATTGGAACCAACACCGGGAAAGACTGGAACCGACACCGGAAAAGACTGGGATCGAAACCGGGAAAGACCGGAATCGATACTGGGAAAGACTGGAATCGACACCGGGAAGACTGGAAGTGACATCGGGAAAGACTTGAAGTGACACTGGGAAAGACTGGAAAATTCCATCAACCATCGGCATCGTGCCCGATAACTAGTAAGGCGTCATTCTCGCCCGAGATCAACATCAACTCATGAACCTAGGCTTTGCGAATCAAAGTTATATCCTCAGACTACTTTGACCTTCATCCTACTCGGACTCGATCAAAGAGGGGGCTCTCTGTAGACACCGAGATATGTACCGGTATAATCCCGACTCATAAAAAATATGCAAGACAGATGGGCCAAGTGAAATGGGTCATTGGGCCCCAAAAGATCAATCAACCGAGCCGAAGAGAAATAAAACAGGCCGCAAATAATTGTTAAAACCCATTGGGGTTTTAACTTTTATTGAACAAGCCCATGCAGAAGCAGGTCCAGTCACGCGCTCCGGCCTAGAAAGCTTAAAACCCGCCTAGGCTTTGAGCGGATAGCGAACGACGCCGTTTCGCTCCACGTCACCGATCCGCGTGATGGCTAATTTAAAGCCCGCCTAGGTTTTGAAGCTGTTGCCGCCAAAAAAATACAATCTGCATGGATGACATCGCTTGATCATAGCCCATGTGTTTAACCCCCTTTGACCCCCTCCAAAACCCGCCTAGGTTTTGGTCTCTGAGGACGTGATTTTTGGGGTATTTTCCCCACCATTTCCCTCCAAAACCCATACTCCTTGACCTATAAATACCCCCTCCATTCCACCTTCATTTCACCAACAATTATCATCCACTCATCATACTCTCATTTCCACCATATTATACATTCACTCTCTCAAATTCTCCTCATTATTCTTTTTCCTACCATCTCCACATTCTACTTCCATCATCCACTTCCATCACAAAATCACCTTCCTACACCACATCCATATTATACTTTTTTTCATCTCCCATAATCCCTTTCTTAAATCATATTCTTCATCACCATACAACCCTCCACATACCATTCTCTTTCCTACACCACCCACATCATATCATCCGAGTTTCAAGTCAAAGGGGGCAACTCAATGGAACAAATCCGTCATTGCTACATCTTAAGCAAGGTTCGTTTCTTTTATTTAAATTATTGTGTTTAACCATGTAATCCTTTATTTAATTCCGTTCTTGTACATATTTTGTAAAATAAAAACCGCATTGTTTTTATATTACATGATTCGAATAATAATTCCGTAAAATTAATCAAACTTCTCCCCGCTCTCTTTCTTTTCAATGTTGATTTTAGTAGATTCTGTTTTATAACAGGCGGATTCGAGAGTTCTTATAACTCTCGAATTCGTAACCTTACCCCCGAATCTAGAAATCGGGTTCATAGATCCAAGTCTTTCTTTTTTATTTTATGGTTTGTCGATTTTCTTAAATCGACTGGCGACTCTTTTACAATTTTATAAATTCGTTTAATTATTTAAAGTATTCAATTTCCTACACAAAATTAATTTAAGAAAATAATTTAATTCTTGTCCAATGCTAATGATAGGCTAGGTTTGAGGAGAAAAGGGCCAGAAATTAGTAAAACCTAGGCGGGTTTTACTAATTTCTACCCATTGTCTCCCTGGGCCTGGAAGTGAGAGGTCCGGCCCAGGACTCGTCAAAGCCTAGGCGGGTTTTGATGAGTTCTGGTGGCTCGCTCACTTCTTGTGGCCAGATTTATCAAGTGGACCGGGATTAAATAATTATTAGATTATTTTTGTGTAATTTTCAGATAGTTTAAATAGCAAAAAAACGGGTTTATAAATAAATAAAGTTTTATCACCCCGAAAACGAATTTCGAAAATTTCAAATATCCTTATTTAAGGATTAAGAAACCTTAGTCGGCTCCCGATCATGAATGTAGCGCATCACGGAAAAAGGGTCACTTTTTCTGGGGTTCTACAATCTTACGCTAATCTCAGGTGAGAATTACGCCCTACTTGAAGTGATCTTAGACAACTAATGACATCCAACTCGGAATGGTCTCGGGCACTGAAGGTGTCCTACTTGAAGGTGTGGGCTGACCGCCTGACCCTTGGAAGCTCAGTCCTGTGTCCCGGTTGGTGAACTTGCGCCGATAGGTGATCTCAAGCGAGAATGACGCATTACTTGTTGGAGAGATTTCATCGGACGCGATGCCGATGGCTCTTGGGGTTTGATGTTGATTTTTTAGTCTTTCCCAGTGTCGTTCCAATCTTTCCCAGTGTCGGTTCCAGTCTTCCCCGGTGTCGATGTTTGATGTTTGTTGGCATGTTCAATGCCGAGGGACTTCATCGATCGCGATGTTGATGGCCATGGGGGTTGAGACTTCACCGAAACTCTGCCGGTGGCTCTAGATTAGGACTGCATCGAAACTCTGCCGATAGCCCTGGTTGTTGAGACTTCACCGAAACTCTGCCGGAGGGACTGATGCTGATGGGGACTTACGCCAATGGGCTACCCTGTTTTCAGGTTTTTTTTGACGATGACGATGACGATGACAAACTGAACACGAGGCCGAATGTCAGACTAACCAGACGCGAGGCTGGAAGCCGTTGATGATGATGATGATGATGATGATGATGATGATGATGATGATGATGAAGATGAAAATGGAAATTCAATACCGAGGAAGCTCACCGATCGCGATACCGATGGCCCTTGGGTAGAGACTTCATCGGGCACGATGCCGATAGCTCTGATGTTGGGGACTTATGCTGATTGGCGACCCTGTTTTTGATCTTTCTTATGATTGATGGCATTTTTTATGCCGATGAGACTTCACTGGATGCGATGCCAGTGGCTCTTATTCCTGAGGCTTCTTCGAAGTTGATGTGACGATTTTTATTGCTGAGACTACACCGATCTCAGCCGGTGGCTCTGATTTTGATTTTCAGTGGCAATTCACTGCCTGGAGACTTCATCGATCGCGATGTCGATGGCTCTTATTTTCATCAAATTATTTCAGCATGCTCATTAGGAGAATGCTCTTATTTTGGAACTTGATGCTCTATTCTTGAGAAGACCACCACTCCTTGTTGGGAACAATTAGCCATGCTCCTCGAAAATGTACAAGCTTGAGCCCTTCGAAACAAGCATGGAGGAAAGACAAAGGCTCCTTCTTTCCCTAGGCTGGCCGGACACTAGAAAACAGAGGAATCCTTGCATTCACGGGCCCTTAGCAACAAGCAATGAGAAAAGACAAAGGCTCCTTCTTTCCCTAGGCCGGCCGGACACTAGAGAGAAGAGAGGAATCTTTGCATTCACTCCAGCTTTTGCAGGCCGTGCAGGAAACCAACTTGCTTGAAATTATTATAGATAGCCCCAAGGCCGATCTTACTTGAGCCTAGGCAAATGAGGGCATGACATGTGGCTGTGTGAATCGAATTCTTGTGATCACAAATTGGAGCTTCTGGCTACGACATTCTTCACTCCTTCTGTTGCTTCCCTCTTTCTTGAAGGCCTTTTGGGTATTTTCATTTTAATCGCAAAAAGATGAATTTTCCGAGAAGAAGACACAGACGTGCTTCTCTACCAGTAGTCCAGGAGAATTATACAAAGGGAACATCCCAGTAGAGAATTCATGCTAGTACAATTGGTTTTCCGACAAGATGAGCATGCGTCGTCCTTTTACTCTTGCACCTTGGTATGCTTTATTTCTTCCACAACCTTATTTCTATAGCATGTTGTCGTTGAAACGACTTGCATGCTACTGCTTGTTCATGACTTTAAGTTGAATATAAAGTAAATGACACTTTAAATTTTGCTTCAAGCGTATAGATGCCAACATCATCTTTGCTCATGGTTGCATGAGTTTGGAATTCTATTTGGGGAACATGGATTCATGAATTTCGCCCGGTTGCCGATCCGTATCAGTCATGTGAAGAATATGTCCTTTGTGTCGGACAATTGCCATTCGTGTCTGGCTAAAGAGGATGTTGTCCTTCGTGTTGGACAATAACCATTCATGTCTGGCGGATGATGAAGATTCTGTCCTTCGTGTCGTTCAATCGATTTAAGACTTGATTGAATGCTAGCTTGACTTGCTAGAGTTGGATTAGAGGTTGTTCCAATCTTGCTCTTAGTGATAAGAAACTGATGTATGCAAGGACACAAAGATCAGAGTTTGACCTCACAGTACACCACACAGGAACTCACACACAATGTTGATGGTTTAAAACAAAGCTAATTGGAAACAATTAGCTGCAATAGATGACAACCCAATAAGGAAATAAAAGGATAGACTTGTATTCACTCTGATACAGGCACACCAGAGAATAAACACAAGGGCAAGGACTTAGTTACCTCAGCAGATACAGGCACACCACCACTGAAGCAAGTACGTTCTACACACACCACTAGGAATGCCAACTCCTAGATACTGAAGTAGATTCAACCCAAATGAGAGTTTGTTGACACTCACAAACGAGAGGCTCAACTAAGGCACTCATAATGATATTGAAAATATCACTGATTTTTGTTTGCAAGCTGCTGAATACAACCCTATATATAGCTAATCCTAAACAGTTTGATTAGAGGCACTTAATTAAAGTGTCCAACTATCTCCCTTCTAATCTAGATACTGAACTAAACCAAATACGTAAACCAAAATACATCATATTATAGCTTATACTAGCTAATACAATCCAGATACATTGAAAATAAAAGGAAAAGCAATGCTGGCTTCTGATTGGACCAATACCCCAAAGGTTTGCAATTCTGACTATTCAGAACCTTTCCTAGCTGGGAGGGTAATTCTAAGTTACCTCAGTAACTTTCCCGGGCCTTTCCTAAGCTGGATGTAATCTCAAGAGCTTAAGGAAGGTAGGGAAAGACTTAAATAACCCTCATTGTAGCGGAACAAAATACAAGCCCCAGAACTGAGGTTCTAGAAAAACTGATAACAAACAACCATTGCAGGGTTGTTTGTTGTGGTGCTAGTAACACAAAGACTCCTTGCTTGAACATGATGAGACTTGCTTGGAACTTGAAAATTGCATGTGAAGGAAAAAAAATCTCATAGGGACCTCTGGCTGAACCTCACCCAATCCAGAGATACAGAATTGAGAAAGATGCCTGGTTGGACTGGTTTTGCTGGGAACTGGATTTGACCTGAATGGCCAATGCAGGTGGTATGAATGGTTGTGCAGGCCAGGATTTCCCTTACTAAGGTATAGCAAGCCAGGATGGATGATGTTGGTGGGCTGGGGGTTACTGAAGTATCCTTGATCTTTTGCTGAGGATGGAAGCCTGCTGTTTCTGCTGGAATTGCTCCAACAGCTGCTGAGTTTGGCATAGCGTGGCTTGCTACTAACAATGCTGGTGCTAAAGTTGCCAGTATAGCCTCCTTGGGTGATGAAGATGATGTAGAAGTTGCTCGAGCTGCTGTCGTTGTTGAATCATCTCCCATTTCCTGGTCTGAACTTGCTGGTGATGCTTGAACTGCTGCTGGGCTTGCTGGATGGTATCCATCAGAAACCAAGTCGATCGGTCTAAATGAGACGGCACAGGGCTTTAACCAACCCCCAGTGTTGCGTTCTGTAGCAACGACGTGGCACTTCTTTGCTTTTTTTCTTTTTTTATTTGATATGCAGGTATACATGCAAATGATCTACTAGACTCTTGCACGAACAAGGAATTTTTATTTTTTGACACAAATATTCATGCAATTATGCATTTATGCATGGCTGTGGACTTAATGAATGACAGAATGACTCTATGCATGATAAACTTAACTCAATGTGACTCTGACACAACTTATAGATGCAATGCAAACCTATTATACTTAGACAGGACGCACACATGATGCTTTTATGATTCTAAACATGCAATTTTATATATAGGTAACCCCCCGACTCTTTATTTAGACAATGACTTTCTAGGAAAATGCTTTCCTAAGACTAGGTGCAGCGTTACCGTACGCGTGGGTGGGTGAAGATTAGCTTGAGTTGATGAATGGGTTCAACAATCAACAAGAAGCTTGAACACCCGAAGGAAGGATATGACCCGGATCAAGGTATTCCACAACCCAAGGCCTAACACTCCACCAAGATTATCATAAAGGACAAACCACCAAATAATCTATAAAGAAATGACTTGAAACACCACCAAATTACTTGGATAAAGTACACAAGATTTTTGAGCGAGTTTGGGAGAAAACCACACAATGCATAAGCAACCACAATTCAATTCAGCAAAAAGTGCCAACAATGGCAAGGGAGGGGGTATATTCGGGAAAAATAAACAAAACGCAGCGTTTTGGGCCGGAAAACAAGCGCAGGAATGGGAGGTCGGGGGCGCGACATAGAAGGTTGCGGGTACGACAGGCTTCTGTTCACCACAAACCGTCGATGGCTGAATGGGGTCGCGGGCGCGAAGACCAGGACACGACAATGACTCGGGCGCGACTGTCTTCTGGGCAACTTTTACCTGCTGACTTCAAATGCGCATAACATCTTTATCCGGAATTTGTTTTAGGCCCGTAAGATATCGATGGAAAGCTCTCGGTGTGTATTTTAAGCTCACAAAATTTTAGACCCATCAGAGTTAAATTGAAGGAGTTATGACCCAAAGTGTGAAGGTGCGTCCATTCCGACAACCCACGTTGACCCTCTTTCCGCTTATTCTTTACGAATGACTAGGAACCCTTTTAAAGGTCCGAAGTAGGTCCCGATGAGGACTCGTAGCTTCACTCCAATGGTCCGGGGTCCCATTTGAAGTGGATGTCACACCCAGGGATGACCCGAATACGCTTCCAAGGTCCCGGGTCCGCCTTAAAATGCACACCGCACCCGAGCTTGAAGACGTTTTCCTCTTGTTTTATGAATGGGGTGAGGGAAGGCTTGGAGACCATTGATTTCATGGCTCGGGCCCTATCTCGATACGCTCCGTACTCCCCTTCTTGAAAAAGAGTTACCCTCAACTCTTGGGAGTTAAAATCGAGGCATTCGTCATCAATTGGCTCCATGGATCCCTGAAAATTTCGATCGCAATAAACATTCACACCGGGCACCCAACAAGCTTCAAACCCCACAATGTAACCATCATCCAAATGAAAGAAAGAGGCTAGAGATTTGTTTTGTGGAGATAAGGGATTAAGGGAAGGGATAGGGAAATTGGGTGGTGCGTTAGAACTCCCAGTCTCACTAGGCTCATTAGTCGGTGGAGATGAGATGAATGAGGGTGCTTCGTATTGGGGCTCTTCATCAAGGATGAGAGGAAGAGCAAGATCGATGTTCTCATCCTCCCCTTGGCATGGAGCTTCACCTAGTTCACCATGTACACCAAGTAGCTCATGAGGTTTTCCTTCAATGGCCTCAAGGACAATAACTTCGTTCATTGAACTTTCCTTTTCCTCAATCTTTTCGTGGCATGAAGCTTCAATGTCATCGTTAAGGGACTCAAAAGGACCAAGGGAAGCTTCCTTGTAGGGCATTAGATCTACCCTTGCTTACTTAACTTCTCCATGCCTATCAAGTGATGAAACGTACTCATGATAACCCTCTCGCTGGTAAGTGTTAGGCAAGAATCGTCGATTCATCAATCGGTTAAGCCGTTCCCATGAAGTGATCTTTGCTCGACCCTCTTTAGCGCGTTGTGCCTTGACATTCTCAAACCAAAGGGATGCAACCTTGGTGAGTTTTGACCTAGCAATCTTGAAGGCATGCTCATCGCTATACCCCTTAGTGTCAAAATTCCTCTCCAATATTTGGACCCATTCAAGATAGTCTTCTAGGTCGGTGTTGCCATTGAATTCAGGAAGTTTGGCCTCGACATCATAGAATCCATTCTGTAGGGGCTTTTCAACCGCTTCCCGTTGACTATGGCGTCGAAACGAGCCTCTATCATCGTCACTCGACTCGTAGAAGGGAGGTGGACAGATAGGGCTACGAAGGGACCTCCTTCGTTCACCTCGGGGTTGTCTTTGATACTCTTGGGCGAGATTGTCCATCCGCACAACAATGGAAGCAAAAGTATTTTGAATGTTCGTGAATCCACTCTCGAGACTCGGCTTAGGGGCCATAACAAGAGCATGGGTAAAGGACGAATTGTGTTTTGGGTATTTTGTGGAGTTTGAAGGTTCTTTTGTAGTTGGGTAGTGTTTGGCTAAGGGTTCTTTGTGTTTTTTTCACTCAGACATGTCATCGAACACCTTGCGTACACTATTTTTCAACATCTTCTCAATGCTCCAAATGACTTCAAACCCAACAAATACAAACACAATGCTATATATTCCAACGCAATCTGATAGCAATGGGGTTGGGGGAGACCAATATTTGCATACAACTCACAAAACTCAATACTAGAGAACACTACTAGCACAACAATGGAGAAAACTCATGCTAGATGAAAAACCAAAGCTCTGATAGCAGATGGAGCGTTATTGTACGCGTGGGTGGGTGAAGATTAGCTTGAGTTTATGAATGGGTTCAACAATCGACAAGAAGCTTGAACACCCGAAGGAAGGATATGACCCGGATCAAGGTATTCCACAACCCAAGGCCTAACACTCCACCAAGATTATCATAAAGGATAAACCACCAAATAATCTATAAAGGAATGACTTGAAACACCACCAAATTACTTGGATAAAGTAAACAACATTTTTGAACGAGTTTCGGAGAAAACCCCAAAATGCATAAGCAACCACAATTCAATTCAGCAAAAAGTGCCAACAATGCCAAGGGAGGGGGTATTTATAGTATTGGGAAAAAAAATAAACAAAACGCAGCGTTTTGGGCCGGAAAACACGCGCGGGAACAGGAGGTCGTGGGCGCGACACAGAAGATTGTGGGTGCGACAGGTTTCTGCCCGCCACAAACCGTCGCTGGCAGAATGGGTTCGCGGGCGCTACCAGGTCCGTCGCGGGCGCGACTATCTTCTGGGCAGCTTTTCCCTGCTCACTTCAAACGCGCATACCTTCTTCATACAGACTCCGTTTTAGGCTCGTAAGATATCGATGGAAAGATCTCAGTGTGTACTTTAAGCTCCCCAAATTTGAGACCCATGAGAGTTAAATTGAAGGAGTAATGACCCAAAGTGTGAAGGAGCGTCCATTCCGACAACCCACGTTGACCCTTTTTTCGCTTATTCTTTACGAATGACTCCGAACCCTTTTAAAGGTTGAAGTAGGTCCCGGTGAGGACCCGTAGCTCAACTCCTATTGTCTAGGGTGCCATTTGAAGTGGATGCCACACCCGGGGATGACCCGAATACGCTTCGAAGGTCCTGGGTCTGCCTTAAAATGAACGCCGCACCCGACCTTGAAGTCGTTTTCCTCTTGTTTTATGAAGGGGGTGCGGGAAGGCTTGGAGACCATTGATTTCGAGGCTCAAGCCCCATCCCGAGACGCTCCACTAGGACTTCCTACTGTTCAAGGCCACTTGTGGGGAATTTCAGGAAAATTCAGGATGAGGCACATTTCGGTCCTAGGGACATGGAATAATGGCGGAGGTGCTAGGCCTGAAGGATGTGCTTCTTGGATGCTCATGTAGATGATCTCGATTGCTTACAAATCTATGTACGACAAGCCCCCGGATTGGCGTAGAACCTTGACGACGTTGTCCTGTCCTAGGAGGACATATTAGGGATTTGCAAGCCCCCAATTTAATGTAGACTCTGGATGACATTGTCCTGATTTGTAGGGCACCATGGAGATTTGCAAGCCCCCTTTTGATGTGGATTGACGTTATGATGCATGGAGACCATGGAATGGAAGCAACCATTGCTTCTGATGCTGCACTGATGGAAGTCTGGTATGTCCTTAGTCACGAGCCTCGATCTCTCCTTTTGCCTAACTCGCCCAAAGGGTTTTCAAGTTAGCCACTCTTTTTCTTCTTTTTTTTTTCTTTTTTTCTTTTGCTTCTTCTTTCCTTCTTTTCTTTTTTATTTTTTATTTTTTTTTCTTTTTCTGTCCTTTCCTTTCGAGACCACTATTAGAACACCGATTTTGACGCATACACTTCAAATGCATGAAGATCTAGGATCTTGTGGTATATGGAGTAGGTGTCGCTCTTAGAAGCTTTCTCCGATAAAGTCTGGAATGATGTCACAAGGGTCGAGCGAGCCCCCAGTTTAGAGTAGCTGGTCTCTGAGTCTGTTTATTGTGAGTTAGTCGTTGATATGATGTCGACGACTTTTGCTCTTGCTGAGAAGTAAGCTACGCACACTCAGATGTGCTAAGAGTGGGAATCAAGAATAGAGCCTCATACTTGCATTAACGATCGAGCTGAAAAGTCCTCAACGGGTTAGATGAGATGAAAAGGCTAAAAAGGTTGGTTAGAAAGTGTTAGGTGAAAGAGATTATGGGAGAGGTATCATTAATGAATGGGATATGGAGACACTTAAGAATGAGCGTGCCTTAAGAGGGAAGGAAAGATGGTCAAATGGGATAAACATCATCTCTTGGGAAAAGGTTGGAACATGGGGATAAAGAGACACTTAAGGATGATGGTGTCTTGAAAGGGCGAAAAGATGGTCAAATGGGGTAGACATCATCTCTTGGGAAAAGGCTGGAACATGGGTGATGGAATGATGTTCAAGTCTGATAGGAGGAAAACATAAAATGGAGGGTTAATGATGGTGATAGAAACCTAGGGTTTCCTCTCCGTTTGCCTAGCCCGCCCAAGTGGCTTTTCAGATTAGCTTTTCTTCTCTCTCTTTTTTTATTATCCCAAAGACTAATTTATTCAACGACGACACACTCTAAAGTGAAAAGGTATTGGGTCGGGCCTCGATGAGGGTTTCCTACTTTTTAGGAATAAAATATTCCTAAGGGTTGTCGTATCCGCAGGGATGGTGTGTTAGGTTATTAGAAACTGGTTTGCGAAAGGGGTTTTCAAATGCTGAAAGCAATAAATAATTTAATTAAACTAAACTAAGATGAGTTGAAAGCAATAAAAGAAAGCATTAAATCAAAAGAGATAAACTAAAATGACTTTGACAGAAAATCTAAACTAAGAAAGCAGTTTAAAAGCAAGAAATAAGGAAGCAGTAAAACTAAATTCTAACAATGAAATCAGGGAACAAGAAATTATACCTTTGATGAACTAAACTTTCACTTGAATCGATCAACAAGAAAATTGTGAATTAGATTACTAAGAATCCCCAAATCCTCACCGTTAAAGGAGAATTTGTGAACCGTTAATCCTCCTCTTCACTAAATTGTGGATTGTGTTTGGAATTTTTGTGACTTAAACTAATAAAAACTTTTAGGAAAACTTTAACTTAAACAAAATTCTGAATAAAATCCTAAACATATTATAACTAAACAAGTTCTAGTAAAACCAGATATGGCCCAAATTAGGCCCACTTTACTAATTCTATCCTAATCTAACATAACTAATAACCTTTGACTTATTAACATTGACTTAATGAATTAACTCTAAACTGAATTAACAACCAATTTTCATTGGTTAATGAACTACTAAACTTAACCCTAACTTATGACCGAAACAACATTAAGAAGAAGAAAGAAGGAAGGCAGAAAGAGAATGACAATCAGAAGCAGAATAAGAAAACAGAGGAACTGGGCACAAATCAAACCAACTCAGAACAATTTCCATCCAAACAATTTTTAAAATGTCAACACCAAATTGAATACAATCTAACCAAAAATTCGAACACTAACTCATTACTAATCTGAACAAAACATCGAAATATAAACAAAACCCAGAATTAAAACTTTCAAACATTCAAGAACAAGACCGCATAAGTAAATCTACCAGAATAACGAAATCAGGGGTACAAACTAGATTGAATTGAAAAACAGAATCAAACCCAAACCTAAATCTACATCAAACTCTCAACCAAAAAAAAACAGTAAATTCGAAGAGTTCAACCTTTCAAAATGAATTCTGGAAATGAAATTTGAAAAACGAAATTTAAACCTAATTCGAACCCTAGAATTCGATTGGGTTGTCACCCCCCAAAATCGAGCTTCGGTTCTTCGATTCATGCCTTCACCTTCTTCTTCCTCTTTTATACTTGAAATCGATCTCAACTTTCTTGGAATTCCCCCACCGAATCTGCAAATTAGAAGAGAAAATTAGTGAGAAATCGAGAAATTGAGAGATTAAATGAGAAAGTGAGATAAGAAAAGAAGATGAACGAGCATAGATGCAAATGGATGTCGGAAATTCGGCGCAAGTTGCTTGATTGCGAATTTCCGGAAGAAGGAAGAAGAAAGGAAGATTGTATGATGATGATGAATGGTGGATGGTGGTGTCAGTGCAACTGGCCGAAAAAGAGAAAGAGAAAGAAGATGGAGACGGTGAAGAAGAAAGGAAAAAGAAAGAAAGAGAAAGGGGATCCGAGGAAGTGAGCGAGAAAGAGAATCCGAGGGTTAGAGAGAGAAGGAAAGAGGAAGATAGAGAAGGGAAAGGGGGAAAATGAGAGAAAGAGTTAGGGTTAGGGGTTTTGGGGGTTTTCGGTTGGGATGAAGAGGGAGAAATGGGCCGGGTTCCTGGGTTCTCGGGTTCGGGCTAGGAAGATCTGGGTATGGGAAAAGGATGGGCTGGGGCTAGTGTCTGGGCTTGGGGTTAGTTGGGTTTGGTGAGTGAGGGAGATTGGGCTGGGCTGAGGTAGTTTTGGTTGGATGGTAGTGGGCTGGGTTAGTTTAGGTTTAGTTTTATTTATTTATTTTCTAATTTTTATTTATTTTAATATTTTAATTTATAACTAACAAAAATAATAACAAAAATAATAAAATGCAATTAAATCTAATAATATTGCAAAATATATAAAAACATAATAAAATTCCTAAATTAATTATTAAAGACAAGCAAAACTCCTTTTAAAAGATATTAATTCGGCTCGAAACAAGACCGAACAACTACGTATCCGAGGTGGAATCAGGCCAATCGTAGTTCTGTAAGCGCAACTTTGATGGGTAGTGCCTCGAGGAAGGCTTAATGGTTCGGAAAGATGGTTTTGAAGGGTGAAGGTTCATATATGGTTTATGGATGGTCATTGAAAGATGGGGAAGGTGATTGAAGGTCGAAAGGCTTGCTGAGGTGTATGGATGATTATGAAGGCTAAAAGGTATGATGAGGTGAAGGTTTTGGGATCAATGGGATTTTTTCGGTGTGCTTGACCCTTTTTTCTACCTTCTATTTTCTTATTCTCCCTCTTTCTCTTCTTTCCTTTTTTTTTCTTCCTCCTCTTCGTTTTTTTTTGTTCTTCCTTTTCTCCTCTTTTTTGTTATCTCTCTCAATTTTTTGCTATCCCTTTCAACCTTTCTCTGTTTCCCTTTTTTTAAAACTTTTTTCCTTCATTTTTTTTGAACTCCTTTGTTTTGAACCTCCCCTTTTTTTTTCGAACTCCTTCACCGGGTCGCCTCCTGTTCTCCATTGGTCATAACACACCTTTTGGATTTGGTTTAATGATTGAAAGGATTTTGAAAAGGTGGAGGTTTGATGGAAAAGGCTATGATAAATCGTAGTTCGAGATTTGGATGAAAAGACGAGGGTAATGCGGTTGGTGAAATGAAGGCTGGGTGGAAGCCCTCTGTCCTCTCTCATCAATTTTACATACGGAGAGAGCACACGTTATTTATCTTTTGTGAGATGATACCAATGCTCCTGAGACCTGGTGGCTGAAGTTCATAACTTTATGTTTGAGGTCAAGGGTTCAAGCATTGGTACCAAACGAACAACATCCAATCCAACGTGCACGTTCGGAATCCCGAACGGCGAGGAAAAATGTCAACAAGATTTTTGGCGACTCCACTAGGGAATTTTTCTTAAAGTGGGTAAAACTTGAAAAACGTTTAGTGTGCTTTAAAGTTTTTTTGGAAGGAACATGAATTTTTACTTTATATTATTAAGTCATTCTTTTTAGGCATAATGCTTGCATATACTGGGGCACTCCCTTGACATTAGGGGTGGAAACGGTGCGGTGCGGTGCGGTTTCGGAGCGCCGAAGCGGTGCACCGGACGAAACGGTGCGCTAAAACCTTAAACAGGAACCGGAACGGAATCACCCAGTTATTAAAAACCGGTGCACCGGCTTTAACAGTGCGGTTTCACCGGTGAACCGGAACCGCATTAATTAATATCAAAATAAAAAAATCTCTATTAAATCAATAAAAAAGTCCGGGCTGCCCAACGCCTGCCCGGCGCTCACTGCCCACGCCTAGTGCCCACTGATTGTGAGCCAGAGAGTTTTTTTTTTACTAGCCCATAAGCACAATAACTCCTAATGTTTATTTTTTTTAACTAGTTAATTTACATTATTTTTGTATTAATTTTTGGGTAGAATTTTTTTTTAACCAAATTATATATATATATATGTATATATATATGTATTTAATTATATTAACGGTTCCCTGTCAGTGTGAATATCCCAAACCGGAACCGCCCCGTTTAGTATCCGGTTTTTCCGGTGCGGTGCACCTAAATTTTAAGTCGGTTCGGTGTAGCCCGTTCCCGATTTTTTTTATCCGGTTTCCAGTTCGGTGTGTCGGTTTCAGATTTTTCTTCCACCCCTAATTGACATGTAATATGTTGTAGGAGCATGTAAATCGACGGTTTAGGATTTTCCTTTTAAGCCACCAAAAATAACTCATGGGATGGCGGACCGGCTATACTCAATTGGTGCCTTTACATCGAGAGAGCATTAGTCACCACATCCACTCATGCATCACTCTACGAGGTCTCCACTGGAACCTCCTAGAGCAACACCCCACACATTCAAGTTGCCTTTACAACAAGAATGCACCGGGCCGAGTACATAAGTCGCCAAGCCTTATCCAGCCAATAAACCCTTTAGTACATAGAGCCTTGGTTTAGGATACCCCATGTTCATATATATGCTATGTGCCATGTGTTTAAGTTCATTGTAAAGAGTCGACCCAAGTTTAGGAGTGTTGTTCGATCTAGTCCATATAGTAGTCATTGGGCTGAGAAGAGTCATGTTTACCAACTAAGTTAATTAACCTCAAAAGTCATGGATAACCCAATGGTTGGGCCCATTTATCTATGAAGGTTGATTCTCTTGGTTCATAAAGTAAACTCAACTCGCCTCTGACGATTCTATATGGCGCTTTACGACGTCTTCTTAACGAAGGTCAAATAAACCTGATTAAAGTCAAAACAAAGTTAGTAGGTAAAGCTTTAGATTGCATAATCATCACCAGGCTAGAGTAAATTAATTTGTCGAGTTAATTATCAAATCTATCACACTTATGGTCGACCCGTGGTTAGGCCCAACCATATCAGATTTGGTAATTAAGTCCATAAATCAATTATAACTCGCGCGTTGTTGGCTTTATTCAGTCCTTTATGATACGTGCTTTCCGGTAATTAAAAAATAATCAAAACGAAGTAGGGAGAAGGGTCGTCGGTCATGTCAATCGTTATTTTAGTCTGCATGGCAGTCAACATGGCTCGAATTAACTCTGTGTCGATAGCCCAAATTATGAATTCTCCTTAAAACGGTCGGCATGTGGATAGGGCTCATCTGAATTGAGAAACACTGATTTGTGCTCCTTGACTTAGGCTTGATTCGCCATGCTTGACTTTATTCGGCCTCTTGTAATGATTAGTTGAGAAACATCTGAATTGAAAAACACTGATTTATAATGGTCAGTTGTCCTTAGTGTCCGTATAGAGTTAGGTCCGTAAAGTAGATAAAGTGTGTTGTAGGCTGTGAAAATATGTGTCCGTGCATGTGTATGTGTATGTGCTTTTTGCATGTGTATGTGTCTGTGTCTGTGCATGTGTATGTGTCTGTGCATGTGTATGTGTTTGTCCATGTGTATATCTATGTGTATGTGTATGTGTATGTGTATGTGTATGTGTATGTGTTTATATAACCACCTGTTTTAGTTTGTTGAGTCTATACCACGTGTTTGAGAGTGTTGAGTCTTCGCCACGCGTTTGAGTTTGTTGGGTCTTTGTTAGATGTTTGAGTTTGTCGAGTCATGGCCACGTGTTTAAGTCTTTGTTATGGTTTTATTAACACGTGTTTTGAGACTTTCTTAAGTTGTTGTTAATACATGTTTGAGTCGTTGCAACGTGGTTTTTGTACCCCGGTTTTTGTATCGTTCTTCTCGAGGAGCTAGGGGCCTTGGTCTTAGAATCTAGGTCAATGGTCGGGATGAGATTGCTAAGGTAAGGATATTTGTTGAAATAGGGTCACAACGCAACACAGAAAGCTAAGGTCGGTGAAGGAATGGAAAATGGGCTTCGAAGGCTTTTCGGGATGCAAACGGGGATGAGGAAATGAGTTTTGCAATAAGAGAATAATAAGAAGGGAGAATCAAGTGGCAATTCCGTTAGAAAATACCCACCAAGCTTCCTCTTTCGAGGATAGTCCGGATTAACTTCCCCAAAGTCCACCACGGACCCGGAGGGCTAATGAAACGAAATTTCCTAGTTAAACTCCTTCCACTTTCGTGGGTGAGCATTAACTATCCCATCTCCAACCTTCCAACACAAGTGTTAGACGTATTCGGGAGCTTTCGAACCCAAATACATCCCACTTGAGGGAAGGAAAGGAGTGCGAAATTGATTTCCCAACTAATTACTCACTAATATTGCTAACCCAAACCTAATCACCCATTCACCCCCTTAATTACTCCCTAACCCATATGGTTTCTAGCCACTAATCATGATAAAAACTATGCTAACAACATCCAAACCAACCCTAAACATGATTTCTAACATCAAACAACCATAAACAAGCAAGATAATCAAAATAGCAAGCAAAGAAATTAAAGAACAAGCAAAGTAATTAGCAAAGTAATTAATAAAAGAGTTAAGGGAAGAGAATACTTATCAAAATGTTGTAGATGAACAAGAGAAAGCAATAAGATGATCCAACAATCTCTCAATTGTTTGAATCCCCAAATCTTCAAATACAACTCAAATCTCCAAAACCCTAGATTAATCTCACTAATCACTCTCTAAAATCCACTAATTACAAGCTGAAAATTAGAAGTCTACAACTAGATGTTTCTCCCCCAAGAAAATCGTGAAATGGGATATATATACAAGGCAAAACAGTTGGCCAAAACGCAGCGCACAGCCGAAAACAATCGCGCAGCATTGGGCGAGATCGTAGGTACAGTCTAGGAGACCATAGGTACGGTCTTTGTCGGTCCAGGGGAGGTAGCGGGTGCCACCAGGAGGGTGGCGGGCGCTTCGCTGCGAAAACTGTAGGCGATTTCCTCCTTCGTAAGGCCGTAGGTGCGGTCCGTCCGGCCGCAGGTACGGTCTTCCTCGGCCCAGCTAAGGTAGCGGGTGGCGGTGCCAGAGGTGGCGCGGCGACCCACGAAATCTGCCTTGGCGATCCCGAGCCGAGAGCGGGCTAGGGTAGCGGGTGCCACGCCCAGGGTGGTGGGGGCTACCCTGCTTGTCTTCTTCCCTTTGTTTCTTCCTTCTTTCCAAGGCATGTAACGCCCGTTACGAGGGTCGTAGCGGGTGTTACCTCACTAATTAACACCAAAGGTGGGGAAAGTGGTCCCGGGTCAACTCTGCCTCGGCTCTCAGTCCAGCTCGGGTTGGGAAATCACCAAAAATGCTCTAAAATGGCCTGTTTTACCTTGTTTTTGTGTAAAATGCCAAAACCTACAAAATAACCAAAAACATACTAAAAAGCCATGAAAATAAACACGAAGCGAGTCAAAAGCTTATGAATTAAGGCGTTATTTAGACACAAAATTGGGTCTAAACACCCCCCACACTTAAACTTTTGCTCGTCCCAAGCAAAACAAAACAAAACAAATAAGAAAACTAAACACCAACTCCTTTGTCGTGGGAACAAACGAGTGCATTTAGCATATGCACCAAGCCCTTTGAACCCCACGGCAGCCCGGGTTGAAAAAGGAGAGAGAGAAAGTGAAAACAAAACCGAAGAAAAACAAAGGAAAAGAGAAACAACATATTCACTTCAAAGGATCTTGCAATCTTAATTAAGAAAACGTTATTAATCCTCCAAAAGGAACCGTTATGAGCATCTCACAAGAACCTATCCCAAGCAAAAGTCAGTCTTTGAGATTTTCGATTTCCTACACCCAATGCCAAACAAAACCCCATGTGCAAATGTGCTTGTGGGTTCTAACCGAATCCGAAAGACTCCAAAGACTCACGCCCGAGCTCAAGAACAAACGAAACGAACAAGGAAAGAAAAAGAGTTGCCCTTCCCCGTATTTGGTCGCCCTTGGCTTGGTGAGGGCTGTAGGTGATGCAAGGAGAGGGCCCACACTTTTAGAAGCACAAACTTTTCTTTTCTTTTTGGTTGGTTTTACCAACGAAATTGCTTTTTCTTTTTCTCTTTTATTTTCTTTTTATAGTCAGAATTAGCCTTACTTTCGGGAATTGGATGACCCAAAAAGGGGTTTACCCTCCCAACACAGTCTTTTCCATACACACCTCCGTCGAGAATTCGATATAGGAAGAGCTTAAGGGGTAGTAGCACCGTACCGCTAAAACCGGGCCCGTGTAGGTTGGCTAAGTGTATGGTGGTTGATGTCATTCAGTGACACGCCCCACTTAATCCGGTTATTTTAGCTTTGTTTTCTTTTTCTTTCTTTTTGACTTTGCTTTTGCTTTTGCTTTTGCTAAACAGGAAAAAAAAAACTCGGACACAAACCCCTAGAATCTCCCGGTTTCAACCTAAACGTGAAAGGATCGGGGGTCTCACTAGACACTCAATGAAGGAAATCTAAGATGGTAAGTCATGACAATCACCCGAGACAGGGTCGAAAATGCTCAAACCGGGTTCTTTTAAAGAAGATTAATAACGGCTTCTCAATTTCGACAACAAGATCGAAGAAACAAAGCAAAAACAAAGCGAAACGAAAACCGAAAGAAAACTTTTCAAGCTTTCACTCCCTTTTTTCTCCTTTTTCACACAAAATTTTTTCAAAGTTTAGGCAAAAACTAAGAAAACAGAAACAAAAAGCTAGGTGATCTACCCTTTAACCAGAATATCTCCCCCCCACACTTAAAACGTCACTATGTCCTCATTGTGGGAAGGTGTCACAAAAAAAGGGTACAGAACCTATAAAAACAAACAACAAGAACAACTAACATAAAAGTGGTGGCGACCCGAGCCCACACGACTCCAACAACAAAATATTCCCAACACAGACACTCAAAATGGTTCGCTACCCAAAAAGAAAATCAAGCATGCAACAAGGATCAAGATATATACACGACAAAGAGAGCGGAAAGAGGTTACCTCGAAGTCTTCAATTAAAGAGCAAAATCAATCCGCGATCCAGGAAAACATCACACTTGGGTTAGGAATAAACAAGAAAAACATAATAAGTGTGAATGTTTGCATGCATAAAAGAAAAAGAACAAAACAAAAATAAAAACAAGACACTAACTAGAGAACTAAAGACAAGACAAACTATGCACAAAATGTACATTGACACTAACTAACCTCAACCCCGAATCTCACTAATTTGAGGCGGGAATTGAGGATGAAACATCTTTCATGATCGGCCTAACCAAAGATGATGTAATGAAAGCGAAACAACTCAAACAATGGGGACAACGAACTCAACAAAACCAACTAACCGACACACCTCCCCAACTTCCCCATAAAGCGCCCCCCAGACTTATCTAACACTAACAGTGTAAATAAAATTAATAAAGAGAGTAAAGTGGGAGTGGAGACACTTACAAATTATTGCTCGGATCCTCCCGGGGGAGGATATGGGTGATAAGGAAAATATGTGGGATAATGACGGTTTATGTACTCTGGTGGTGCCGGGGGATTGCTTGCAATGGAGTAGTGATAATACCCCCAGTCACACCAATACTAGTTTTGTTGTTGAAAGTATCCCTCGTGCCTTTGAAGTGTGGACTGCTGGGCACGTATCAGATTTTGTTGGGTCTCCAACAAGTTGTTTTGACACTGGAGTATCGTTCGTTGCTCTCGAAGGTCAACTCTCAATTGTTCAAATTGAGAGGTTAGATGCTCAAATGAAGCTTCCCATGGATGACTTCCACTTCCACTAGCTTCACCATGGCCGGTATGCTCCTCTTCTTCCTCCTCATTTTCTTCTTCTTCTCCTTCTTCTTCATTGTCCTCCTCTTCCTCCTCACCACTAGACACATCCAAGCCACCCACCTTGTGGTCACTAGGAACCTGACCAAAAGACCAATTATGCTCCTTAGTGATATCCAACCATTGCTCGACATAGTCCGGTCCAAGAAAATCTTTGTTTTGATGTCGTGTCCATGGCAATAGATCAAGGCAATTGGGTGCTTGGCGAGGATATTCATTTTCTGCAGCCGTACCTTGTCGATAGGATCCGGAAGATAGCACGGGGTCCACTTCTTCAAATATTTTCCGAAACCCTCTTGACTAGGGAGTGGCAAATGATGTGCCCCATCCCAATAGTAGTGGGTAGGGTTCCAAGCTAATCTCCTGAAGACAATGTAGAATGCAAGATCCGGTGTTGACCCTTTTAATCTCCCGAAGACAATGTAATGGATCGGGGTTCCAAACTAATCTCCCAAATACTGAACTTGTCACGATCCGATGGAAGATTCGGATGACCGGATTGCAAAAATCACGTGCCTTAGAGTTGCGGGAGCAATGATAGCGTGGTTCTCCGTTTCTCGTGCCGAGATTCATCCTCCTCCAACAAGTTAGGTCCTTCATTGCCTTTTGCTCATCAAAATTTGCACATCGCTCATAAAGTCTCCAATCCTCGGGCAACCCCAACCTTTGGCAAAAACACTTCAAGGTGCACTTCTTATCTTTGTTGGCGACCCGGTATTCAAAATGCGCATTTTTCTTGCCATCATCGTGAACCTTCAAGGAGCTTAAAAATTCGAGGATGGGTTGGTCCACAATCCATTCGTCAATCATGATGAATACCTCCCAACCAAGAACATCAATGAGATAATCGAAGCTCGACTTGCAATGGATGGCTTCGATTGTCGCCGCATCATAAATATCTAATGCACAAATCTTCCGTGCTTGGAGCGTTTCATACCGTGGTCTATGCTCTTCATCCCGGAAAGTCACATCCGCGTCTGGTTCACACCAAATTAGTGTGGCCGGCCGCGCTCGGTAAAGATCCTTTGTGGATGAGGATGGTCCCGCTTGTGATGAAGAAGCTTCCTCGACGCGTGAGCGCTTGCTCCTTCCACTCATGATGAACCAAAAGAAAGACTTGACAAGAACTTGACAATAAAAGTGCCTAATCTCAAAGGTAAACCAAAAACAATCGACACAAGCAACACACACGTGAGTTTGAAAAGCTTATGCGCAAAATTCACAAGAAATTACCTCATATCGGAGCACTTGAACGTGTATTCACCAAGGAGGAACGATTTTGCGGTCAAAATGAACCAAAATTCACAGCCAACATAAACATAATACAAGAATAGCACAGAGACAGCTTACTAACTCAGCTCACAATGCAAGTGTGTGTGAAAAATCGACAAAAATCCTTGATGCAACGAGAGCATGTGTTTTCAACAGCTGAAAGGCAACAATTACTCACACAGAGCACTAGTGCAAGACATAGAACTCAAACTCAGCACACACATAACCATAAACACAGCACGCTAATACAGTTCACAGTGTGGGTGCGTGTGTGAATCGACAAGACTCTAGTAAAATCAGTGTGTGTGTTTTCAACAAATGAAAAACAACAGTTAATCGCACAAGCACTGCACAAGGACCTAGCATTCGAGTTCAAGCACACAGTGAGGCAGAATTATGCGTAAAATAAATTGACAAAATCAAACCCAACTCAATATAGCATGACAAACGAACCAATGCAGATGAGAAAGAAAGGATTTTGCACAATTTACACTAGAAATACCTCAATTAGCTGTGTAGATTGTGTACTCAAACAATGCCGCATACTTGGACTAGATCTGGACAGAAATTCGAAACCCCAGCAGCAGGTTTTCGCAACAGAGAAGAAGAAATTAGGGCTGGGTTCGAAAAATGGAGGAAAAGAGGGAATCGAATTGATGAATGAGAGGGGTGGAATGGGTGTGAGTGAGGTTTCGTTGCAGTCGCTTAGGGCTTAGAGAGGGTGAGTGTCGAGTGATTGAGGGAAAAGAAACGAGAGCACCTTGAAAGAAGTTGGGAATTTAGGGCTGGATTAATTCGCAGACAGAATCAGGTCGCGGGCGCGACCGATTCCTTCGCGGGCGCGATGTCTACAGAGAGTCAGGGAATGTTGGGCACTGATCATGCTTTGCGCGGTAGCATGTTGCCATGTTGCGGTCGTCTCCTGGGATGTTGCTTGCGATCTCGCTATTGCTGCGGGTGGCTGCTATTTGAGTGTAGCGTGTGCTACCTGTTGCTCTGCCGTCAATTCCTCCAAAACAATTCCAACAAAAATCAACTCTTAAAAACTTCCACACTTCAACACTCATTTTTTTCTATACTTCCTCACATTCAATCCAAAATTTTTCCAACTTTCAAACTCAGCCAATACTCATATTTTTTTTTCAAAACTTCACTACTCACACTACTTCTTTCACTCCCAATTTCAATTTTCTTATTATTTTTTCAACTCCAACTCCTTTTTCTATTTTTCACATCATTTTTCTCTCTTTTTTTTCAAACTTTTTCTTTTGAACCTAGAACTAATACCTCAATTTACAAAAGAAAGAAATAAAGAGAAATTAACAAGACAAGAAAAATGGAAAAACCTAAAGAAAACTAAAAAGAAAAATTAAAAATAAGAAAAAGAAATAAAATTAGAAAAATGCAAAAAACGAAAATTTGAAATAAGAAACTCAAAAATTATGGGGTGCCTCCCATAGAGCGCTAGTTTTAGGTCCCTAGCTCAACCTAAATACCCGTTTGATTCTAGAGAGACGTGGTGCACATGAGAGATACATATTCAACTTCTTCCACCATGATCGCTTCTTCTTCCTTCCTCTCCAACTCCTACCATGTTTGGACAATCTCAAGTCAACTCGTCCTTCCGGTCGTCTAGTTGACCATGAGTGGGGAAGAGGTGATGATATCTTTGATTTCTTCCAATGTCGCTTCCTCCTCCTTTTCCAACACCTCCTCATCACATCCGCAAATAGAACAAGAGTCTCCTCCGGTGGTTTGATTTGGCGATGGGGATGAAGAAGTAACTTAGGTTCTTCTTCAAGTGGTTCTCCAAGTTTCAGACACTTGGGAACAATCTTCTCATTATCTATGTCCTCAATATAGACTTCATCAAATGAAATTTCCCTCCTCAATGGAACAATCTTGAGGGAATCAACACAAGATGCATCTTCAATTACCTGTGGCTCGGAACATAATGCCTTGAGATGATTGTTATCCTTCCCATTGTAGGGTTCCACTTCAAGAATATAAACTTCCTCTTGATGCTCATGAACAACTGTTTCTATCATATTGACTTCAACACAAGGTGGCATGAAGAAGGGTGTCTCAATAGGAACATTAAACTTTGATTCAATATGTCCTTCATCAATCAAGTGTTGAATCAACTAATTTGGGAGAGGAATTTGCATTTGGTGGGAATCAAATTGCTCTTCAGGGCATTCACTAGCATTTTCATTCAAAACTATAACTTGTTCTTCCTCCACCTTCTCTTCCATGCAATTGGCTACCTCATTAATCAATTCCTCCTTCTCATCATCTACCACTTGCTCAACCTCCATACCCTCTTCTTCAGTTTTATCCTCAACATCTCCCTCATTTTCTTCAAGAACTACCTCCTCTACCAACTTAGGTTCCTCAACTTCTCCTCCACTCCGCAAAATAATAGCACTCACCTCCACTTCTTGGATAGGAGTGGATTGGATAGGTGCAAATTGAAATTGGTTGGCTTAAGCCAACTCGAGCTTGATACTTTGAATATAAGCTTGATCCTCCTCTTGGTCTTCCATGATTCGCTCCAACATCAACTCGAATGAGGATTCTTGGGGTGGTTGAGAAATTTGAGGTTGTGGGAAATCTTGTTGGGTTGTATGAAAGGTTTCTTCGTGAATAAATGAGTGATGTTCAACGGGTTGGAAAGTAGAAGGGTATTGGTTGGTGGTAAAATCATAAGAAATGGGATCTTGTTCAACGTGGGAAGAATGAATGGCACTCACTTGCTCTAATTGTTGAAAATTGAACACTTGCGCTTCTTGAGCCATTCTCAAATGCTTAGAAGTCTCCTCATTTTCCTTCTCTTTTGGCATTTCGTAAATAGAAGCCAAAAGGAGTGCAATAATAGGATCATGCTCCAAGGATAAATCTCTGCCTCTTGATTTGCAACCTCCAAAATCAGGAGCATATTGAACGAGCTCATGAAGGAATTGTTCGGCCTCCCCCGCAGTCTTCTTAAAAAATGTCCCTCCGGATGCTATATCGATTGATTCTTTGAGAGAGTCAAAGAGTCCACAATAGAAGTGCTGGAGTAACATCCAGTTAGGTAGATTGTGATGTGGACACTGATGTTGGAGACTTTTGAATCTCCTCCATGCTTCGAAAAGAGACTCTCCGGCTTTTTGCTTGAAACTCATAATACCTTCCCAGAGTCTACAAGTTTTGTCGGTCGGGAAAAATCTTTGAATGAAATCTTTTTTTAGAACCTCCCATGAAGAATAATATCCAAGTGGACATATATCAAGCCACATTTCATCTTTTCCTCTTAGAGTAAGAGGAAAGAACTTCAACATCAAATACTCCGAAGATATCCCGGGCATATGTATGAAACTGATACGCTTTTCGAATTTCTCCATGTGAACAATAGGACTTTCGGAAATATCTTTATGGAACGGGTTACTTTCAAAAGCTTCAAGAAGACACGGCTTAAACTCAAATACCGCGTCGGGTGGTAACGGTGGTAAAATGATAAGGTTGCCTCCCGTACCCGAAGATGCATGGAACGGCATACGATAGAAAAGTACGGGGTGAATCGGCTTGGACTTCACCCATTAGGACTTGAAGCCTCCTACGATGCTCGATAGAACATTAGGGCGTACCTACATGCACCAACAAGAACTAATAGAAGCAACAAATTCATTGGCATTAGCACAAACTAATTTCTAGCGTGAAAGCAATCTCAAATAACAAAAAACCAAGAAACTAAAACTAGGGGCGTTGGCTCCCCGGCAACGGCGCCATTTTGTGTAACGTGGTTTTTGTACCCCGGTTTTTGTATCGTTCTTCTCGAGGAGCTAGGGGCCTTGGTCTTAGAATCTAGGTCAATGGTCGGGATGAGATTGCTAAGGTAAGGATATTGGTTGAAAGAGGGTCACAACGCAACACAGAAAGCTAAGGTCGGTCAAGGAATGGAAAATGAGCTTCGGAGGATTTTCGGGACGCAAACGGGGATGAGGAAATGGGGTTTTGCAACAAGAGAATAATAAGGAGGGAGAATCAAGTGGAAATTTCGTTAGAAAATACCCAGCGAGCTTCCTCTTTCGAGGATAGTCCGGATTAACTTCCCGAAAGTCCACTACGGACCCGGAGGGTTAATGAAATGGAATTTCCTAGTTAACCTCCTTCTACTTTCGTGAGTGAGTATTAACTATCCCATCTCCAACCTTCCAACACAAGTGTTGAATGTATTCGGGAGCTTTCGAATCCAAATACATCCCACTTGAGGGAAGGAAAGGAGTGGGAAATTGATTTCCCAACTAATTACTCACTAATATTGCTAACCCAAACCTAATCACCCATTCATCCCCTTAATTACCCCCTAACCCATAGGGTTTCTAGCCACTAATCATGATAAAAACTATGCTAACAACATCCAAACCAACCCTAAACATGATTTCTAACATCAAACAACCATAAACAAGCAAGATAATCAAAATAGCAAGCAAAGAAATTAAAGAACAAGCAAAGTAATTGGCAAAGTAATTAATAAAAGAGTTAAGGGAAGAGAATACTTATCAAAATGTTGTTGATGAACAAGAGGAAGCAATAAAAAGATGATCCAACAATCTCTCAATTGTTTGAATCCCCAAATCTTCAAATACAACTCAAATCTCCAAAACCCTAGATTAATCTCTCACTAATCTCTCTCTAAAACCCACTAATTGGAAGCTGAAAATTAGAAGTCTACAACTAGATGCTTCTCCCCCAAGAAAATCGTCAAATGGGATATATGTACAAGGCAAAACAGTTGACCAAAACGCAGCCCACAGCCGAAAACAATCGCGCAGAATTAGGGGAGACCGTAGGTACGATCTAAGAAACCATAGGTACGGTCTTTGTCGGTCCAGGGGAGGTAGCGGGTGCCACCAGGAGGGTGGCGGGTGCTACCCTGCGAAAACTGCAAGCGATTTTCTCCTTCGTAAGACCGCAGGTGCGGACCGTTCGACCACAGGCACGGTCTTCCTCGGCCCAGCCTAGGTAGCGGGTGCCACAAGGAGGGTGGCGGGGGCTAACCTACGAAATTTTCCTTGGCGATTCTGAGCTTCGAGAGACAGCAGCCAGGGATAGCAAGTGCCACGCCCAGGGTGGCGGGGGCTACCCTGCTTGTTTTCTTCCCTTTGTTCCTTCCTTCCACTACAACATGAAACGTCTACGGCGACCGACCCAGGCGATCGATACGTATCAATCGCAAGTTTCGCTTTATGGATCGCTGGCTCAGCGACCGATACCGTATCGGTCGCCGAGCTCATTAAATATGACAACGGTCATATTAATTGATGCTGACCCCCTATCGGTCACTGGATATCGGTCGCCAGCTCTTTTTATTGGTAGACCGGGCAAAATATTTCGAACCTATTTTCATTCTCACTGCTCTCACTCTCACTCTCTCTCACCGACGCCAACCACAACTCTAGCCACCGGCCACTCCGGCCACCACAGTCGACGCCGGCCGACACTGTGAAACCTGGCGACCACCGTGCCCCCATCTCCGGCAACCACTGACGCGAAATCCACCGGCAATCACCAATGTGAGTCCCTTAATTGTAAAATTTATTTTTGTAGTTAATTTGTTGATTTTTAATTGTAAAATTTATATATGTTGTTGTATTTGAGTAATTAACTTGAGTAATTTTAGTGTGGTTATGGTTTGAAATTCAAATTTAGAATAATATATGTTTTGAATATAAATTTTTAGGGTTTATTATGAACGCTTAGAGTTTATTATAGTATTATGTTGTTAGGGCTTGAAATAAAAGATAGAATATTGTTGTTTATTAATGTAAGAGTATAAGTTGTTGAAATTGTTGATTTTTAATTGTAAAATTCATATGTGTTGTTGTATTTGAGTAATTTACTTGAGTAATTTTAGTGTGGTTATGGTTTGAAATTCAAATTTAGAATAGTGTATGTAAATTTTTAGGGTTTATTATGAATGCTTAGAGATTATTATAATATTATGTTGTTAGGGCTTGAAATTAAAGTTAGAATATTGTTGTTTATTAATGTAAGAGTATATGTTGTTGAAATTGTTGTTTTTTAATTGTAAAATTCATATATGTTGTTGAATTTGTGTAATTTAGGGTTTCCAAGGTTATGAATAATTAGTTTAATTAGTTTAATTAATTATAGGATGTTTGTAAGGGTTAGGGCTTTGGTTAGGGTTAATTTGATTGTACATGTTTGGTTAGTTAACTTAAATTAATTTCGTTATAAATTTGGGTTAGGTTTAATTAAATATTTAGTTAAATGAAGTTAAAATAATTCTTGAGAATGTTTATGATTATTCAAATTTAAGTGGGTTAGTTTTATATGTTATAAGTTAGGGTTGAGTATGAATGGTTTTTGTAGTTATTAATAAGTGAGTTAGTTATTATGTCTGGTTAGGAACAAATTTACGCGACTGCCAACTTCGTTGGTTAACTTAATTTAAGGAGATGTCGTCAAACAGCAAATTCATAGTTGTTATGGGGAACAATCTGTCATAGTTTTATAAATAGGTCATCATGTGGTTGCGACTTATGAATGGTGGTCGTGACGCATTCAGTTTTTGAAGAAGTTATGGGATAAACACCCAAGAAATCAAATCATGATTTTTTGGGAGTTTATCTCACAGCTTTTTGCGAAACTAAATGCAACAGGACCATTGTTGACACGTCGCAAACCCATGATGACATATTTATAAAACTCTGACAGATTGTTCCCCATAAGAACTATGAATCTGTTTTTTGAAGACGTCCCTTTAATTAAGTTAGCCTATAAAGTTGGTAGCGTAAATTTTTTGCTAACCCAACCTAATTGCTAACTTAATTACTTATAACTCCAAATGAAGACATAAATTGTAAATAATTATGTCACGTCCATTTACGTGATCAACAACAAGTTGCTACGCTACGTAAGTACTCAACAACCATTTAAGTAGCTTAGTTGTAGATGTCATAAAAAATTGTCGAGTTTGGATGATTTTGGTAGTTATTAGTAAGTGAGTTAGTTATTACGTTTGATTAGGAATAAATTTACGCGACTACGAACTTCGTTGGATAACTTAATCAAAGGCAAGTCTCTAAATGCCAATTCAACCTTGTTGTGATGAACAAGTTGTCGGAGTTATATGTATGGGTGATCAACCACTTGTGATGTAGCAAATGTCGATCATTATTTTTAGCATCCCAACCACTTTTAAAATGAACACCCAAGAATTCAATCTTGATTTATTGGGTGTTCCTTTGAAAGGTGGTTGGGATGCTAAATGCAAAACGATCGACATTTGCTACGTCACAACCGGTTGATTACCCGTACATATAACTCCCTGAGCTTGTTCATCACAATAAGGTTGAATTGACATTTAGAGACTTGCCTTTGATTAAGTTATCCAACGAAGTTGGTAGCGTAAACTTGTTGCTAATCCAACCTAATTTCTAACTTAATTACTCATAACTCCAAATGAAGACATTAATTATTATTAATTATGTCACATCCGTTTACTAACTTAAGTACTCAATAATCAGTTGCTACATAATAATATAGGTTATTAGTCATGGTAGTTTATAGTAGTAAGTAGGTTAATTTATAGTTCTAGTATCTTAGTTATAGATGTCATGAAAAGAGGTTGAGTTTGGATCCTGTTAGTGTACAATTAGAGTGTGTTTGTGACCTGAAAATCTATGGTTGAAAATGACTATCACGAGTCGTATCGACTCTCCTTTGTTTGTCTGGTTCACCAAAAAGTAGCGCAATCTCAGCAGTGAAATTGCGCGAGATCTATAGTGCTTAGGGAGTTAGAAGCGTCTTAGATTCAATACAATGCAGTGTTTCTATTGTGCAGCCTAGTGGGCATCAAAACAAGGTGGGAATGAAAGAGAATCTTATAGTAAAGGGTCTAATATAAATCGTGTTGGGCTTTTTTGCACATGTAAGATTCATAGGTCCATCAAAGTAAGACACGATGCTTTGACTGATCTATGAATCTTACATGCAAGAAAGCCCAACACGATTTCTATTAGACCCTTTTCTATAAGCTTCTCTTTCATTCCCACATTGTCTTGATGCTCACCAGGCTGCACAATAGAAACAATGCATTGTACTGAATCTGATACGTTTCTAACTCCTAAAGCACTATAGACCTCGCGCAATTTCACTGCTGAGATTGCGCTACCTTTTGGTGAACCAGACAACCTAAAGGAGAGTCTATGACTCATGAAAGTCATTTTGAATCATAGATTAACAGCAACAAACACACTCTACTTGGATAATAGCAGGATCCTCTTGACTGGTGGCATAACTTAGTTGTAGATGTCAAAAAACGTTTACTTGAAGTTTTAATTAATAGTCAGAAAAATTTAGTTGAAATTCAATGAAACATGATATAGTTATTAACAATAAATAATGACATACATTATATTCATGGAAAGTATGTATTTGCTTTAATTAATTGTGACTTAATCCCTTACAATGATATATACATTGTATGCAGCTAAATACATAATGGAGAGTAGTAGAAAATGGATGTATGAAAGACATGATGGTGAATATCTTATTGTTGAATTCGTACGTAGGGTGAATGAAGATTTTATACATGTTGCAAAACAATGGAGTAATTTGGGTAAACTTAGGTTTCCTTGTAGCAAATGCAAAAACTTGAAGTACGTTGACGAGGATATTGTGAAGCTACATTTGTACAAACACGACTTTCGTCCAAATTATTATGTTTGGATAAGTCCTGGGGAGACTTTTGCCACTCTCGAGGGTAGTGGTCAAACTGTTAACGCTGTTGTTGATGGGTCTTCTAGTACTGGAGGTGTCAACAGTATGCAAGAAATGATCACCGATGACATGGGCCATATGCCTTTGAGCTGCGGTGATGATACGAGGAAGGATGAGCCAGAGGAAGGGACTAAGAAGTTCTTAGAAGTGCTCGATGCCTCCAAAAAGCCTCTATGTGAATGTTGCGACATGTCTTTGTTGTCGGTTGTCTCACGGATGATTAACATAAAATGTGAGTACAATCTCCCAAATAAAGTTATGGACAGTCTGTTAGCCTTAATGAAAGACGTATGTCCTCCTGGAAATGAGATGACAGACACCTACTATCAAGCGAAGAAATTGCATGGTGCTTTAGAACTTCCACATGAGAGAATCGACGCGTGTCCCAATGGGTGTGTGTTGTTTTGGAAGGAGAAAGCTGAGTTAGATAAGTGTGACCAATGCGGAGCTGATAGGTATGCTAAAAGGACGTTGCGTGGGAAACGCATTGCACACAAGCAATTGATTTACTTCCCAATCGAGCTGAGGTTGCAAAGATTATATGCAAATAAGACATCTGCGGAGCACATGAGGTGGCAATCAATGAATGCACGTGAAGATGGAACTATGGTTCATCCGTGCGACAGTGAAGCGTCGAAGCATTTCAATGCCCTCCATAAGGAATTTGCGTCCGAACCCCGAAACGTACGGTTGGGGCTATGCAAAGATGGTTTTGCACCTTTCGGCAGTTTCGGTCAGACGTATTCATGTTGGCCGGTGATTGCAACTCCATATAATTTGCCGCCTTGGTTGTGCATGAAGAAGCAGTACTTGTTTCTGACTCTGTTAATTCCTGGGCCAAAAAGTCTAAAGGGCAATCTTGATGTCTACTTGCAACCGTTAATCGATGAGGTGAAACATTTATGGGAGGTTGGAATTGACACGTATGATGTCTCCAAGAAGCAAAATTTTAAAATGAAGGCATCCGTGTTGTGGACCATAAGCGATTTTCCGGCATACGGAATGCTCTCTGGTTAGACCACAGCGGGGAAAATGTCTTGTCCCTACTGTATGGAGAACACAAAGGCTAGATGGTTACAACATGGTAGGAAACATTCTTAGTTCGATTGTCATAGACAATTTCTCCCAGAGAACCATCCATTTCGAAAAAATAAGAGCGCTTTCTCAAAGAATAAGGAAGAAAATTCACCTCCACCCCACGATTGAATGGGGAACAAATTTGGGATCGTGTATGTAATTTCCCGAGCTCCACGGAACAACATAACTGTGTTGATGGGTATTTAAAGTCTCACAATTGGAACAAGAGAAGCAAATTTAGGGAGTTGCCGTATTGGAAAGATCTTAAAATCCGACACAACTTGGATGTCATGCATGTTGAGAAGAATGTATTTGATCAAGTGTTGAATACCATCATGAGTGTTAAAGGCAAGACGAAGGATGATAAGAACTCGCGTAGGAACCAAGCCACCCATTGCAAGCGTCGTCGGCTAAACATTCAAGAAACTCATCACCAATATGGGACTAGCACCGAAACTATGCCGAACGCTCCCTATCAAATGGGTAAAGAAGAAGTTAAGGCCTTGTGTGAGTGGTTGAAAGGCCTCAAACTCCTTGATGGCTATGCGAGCAATCTGAGCAGATGTTGAAGAGCCATGATTGTCATGTTTTCATGGAGAGGTTGTTATCAATTGCAACCAGGGAGCTACTTCCTCAAAAAGTTTGGAAACCATTGACTGAACTCAGCCAATTCTTTAGAGATTTATGTGCTTCTAATGTAAAGGTGAGTGACAAGATCCGGTTAGAGAGAAACATACCGGAAATTCTATGTAAGTTAGAAATGATATTTCCCCCTGCCTTCTTCAATGTCGTGGAACACCTTCCAGTACATCTTCCTTATGAAGCAGCAATGGGAAGACCTGTGCAGTATAGGTGGATGTATCCTTTTGAAAGGTACAACTAAACTTACATATCTTTCACAGTTACTATGAGATGAATTATGTATCTTAAGGAAACATCAATGTTTGTTACTTGTAAAATGTTGCACCACTTAAAGAAAAAAGTGGGGAACAAGGTACGAGTAGAATCGTCTATCTGCAATGCATACCTAACAGAGGAGATAGCAAACTTTTGTGATGCATATTTTGCCCCCGAAGTTCAAACAAAGTCTAGGGAACTTAAAAGAAACGCATGCCCTAATGCGAAGCACGTTAACGATGTTAACGAACCCCTCCTTGATGTGTTTTCCTCAAACATTGGATATGCGCCTAGTGAGGCTCAACAGAGGTTCCTCAACCAACAAGAGTTTGTTGCGGCGCATGCATATGTTCTTTCAAATAGCGAGTTGTTGGAAAAGTTTGAAAGGTATGTACGATTGCATGCCGCTATGTGTATGTACATGTTCTATGTAACTAATTACCTAGTTAACACCTTAAATTATTTGTTGAAAGGCAATTTGAAGAAGGCATGTGCCTATCACATCCACGCACACTAATAGGGGATTTGTGGAGCAAATTTGGCAAACAATTTCCCGAATGGTTTAAACGAAAGGTGAACGATCAAGTTTGATTGAATTAGTAAGATTCTAGTTCAATTATCATAATGTTATCCACTTGAAGTTGACGACTTTGCTAAAATTATTTTGGGTAGGCTATCAATTCAAATGAAACAGATGACTTTATTCGAGCGTTAGCCTACGGTCCCAACAAAAATGTGCGTTGGTGGAACCATTACTACATTAACAACTAAAATTTCCAAGTTCAACGGCAAGGAAAGTCGAACGCCAACTCTGGGTATATGTCAAAGGAATTGAACCGTATCGGGTTCAGTGTCGGGTTCGGTGCTAAGCTTTCATAGCCAGGATTGCGGTTAAAGATAAGATCGATGAAATCCCGACCCATCATCACCGGACTAAAACCGCTCACCCACTCGTTTTCAGAAATCGATACACCTTTACAAAAGGTGGGGTGGTGAGCATCACACTATCGTTACCTCGGCAAGCCATCCTTGTTGGAGTAAGGAGAGGCTCGGGACTTGTCAATGACCTCGGAGGCCTCGGGTTTGGATTGGGTCATCCCGGAAATGAAGGGCGTGGTGGTATCAAGTCTCGGAAGTAACCAAGTTAATAACTTACAGGGGAGAAGGCGATCAAAGGTTGGAAATGTGCGTGCCTCCACGCTTTGGGCCATAACTCCTTCAATATAACTCCGATAGGTCTCAAATTTTGGGAGATTATAGTACACACTGAGAGCTTTCCAACGATATCTTACGGGCCTAAAACAGAGTTCGGATGAAGAAGTTATGCGCATTTGAAGTCAGCAGAGAAAACTGCCCAGAAGCCTAGCTCGCCCGAGCAAAATGTTGGCTCGCCCGAGCCAACATTCTGTCACGGCCGTGACCCATCCAGGCCAGAACCTGGCCAAGGCAGTCAGAGGGCCATCTCGCCCGAGCCACCCATCTGCTCGCCCGAGCCGCTCTTCTGGTCGGACGCGTATTTTCGTCATTTTTGCCTTGTTTTAGCCTAATTCCTAGTTTATTATAAATAGCTTGTTATCTCATTTTTCCAGGAAGCTTTTGATGATTATGAATATGCTTATGCATTGGTTAGGGTTTCCCTAAGTTTGTTCTCAAAATCTAGATTACTTTATCCATTGATTAATGGTGGTGTTTCTAGTCATTCCTTTATTGATCATTTGGTGGATTCTTCCTTTATGATGGTCATGGTGGGGTTTTAGGCTTTGGTAGTGGAATCTCCTTTATCCAAGGTCATATCCAATCCCTTTGGTGTTCAAGGTTATTGATATTGGTTGATTTTGGTTATTATTCTTGTTATTATTCAAGTTCAAGGCTATTGTTGAGAAGTTCAAGCATGGGTGATTGAGATGTTCATCTTTCTCCCCTTATTCTATTGCTTATGGATTTCTCTCATCTCTTCTACAACAACAACTCAAGCTAAGTCTAGAATCTCTCCCACCGCGCCACGCTCCATTTGGTATCAGAGCACAAGGTTATTCATCTAGCTTGAGTTTTCCATTGTTCTTGCTAGTTTGTTCTCTATTGTTGGAATTTTTGTATTTTGATTGAAATATTGGTGTTCCCCAACCCTTGTGACTCCAAGTGTGTTGGAGAAATTGTTATTGCTATTGTGTTTGTTGATTTTGATGCATATTGGAGCTTTGAGGAAGAATTGAGAATTTGTGCCGTAAGGTGTTCGATGAAATGTCTAAGTGAAAAAAACACAAAGAACCCTTATCCAAACACAAGCCAACCACAAAAAAAACCCCCAAACTCCACAAAATATCCCAAACACAAATCGTCCCATACCCTTCCCTCGATATGGATGGTCACAATGTTTCCGATCGAGAGGAACCTAACCACCGGAGGAGTTCCCGAGTCCAAGGAATTGAGGACCGACTTGCTACGATGGACGAGAGGTTCACTTCTCTTGAGAATCATAACGCTAACATCGAGCGGACTCTTCTAGAGATTGCGGCACAAATGAATAATTTGACGGTGCAACGTCAAGGGCAACCACAAGTTGAACGTCGGAGGCGTGCACAAAGCCCTATTCGTCCTCCTCCAAACTTTGAGTCGAGTGACGATGATAGAGGCTCATTCCGACGCCATCGACAACGGGAAGCGGTTGAGAAACCCCCATGGGATGAATTCTATGATACCAAGATCAAAATTCCGGAATTCAATGGCAACACCGACCTCGAAGATTATCTTGAATGGGTCCAAATCTTGGATAGGTATTTTGAAGCTGGGGATTATAGTGATGAACAAGCCTTCAAGATTGCGAGGTTGAAACTCACCAAGGGTGCATCCTTTTGGTTTAAGAATGTCAAGGCACAAAGAGCTAAGGAGGGTCGAGCAAAAGTCACCTCATGGACAAAGCTAAAGCGATTAATGAATCGACGATTCTTGCCTAGTACTTACAAGTGAGACCATGAACTCATTTCATCACTTGATGGGCAAAGAAGAAGAGAGGATTCCTCTCGAGAAAAGCCATTCCACTGTTCCTCACTAACGGCCTTTACATCCCAAAAATGTGTCAAATGTAGACGTGTGGGACATGATGCTTTGCAATGCCCGACAATGGCTATGGTTGAAACTTGGATTGAAGAATCCTTTGGCGAAGGAGAGCATACAAGCGACATGGTAGAAGAGGCTAAGCAAGCAAAGGTCGATTCCTTGCCCAACGAGGGAGCTTCCGTTGAACCTTGTGAGGCTTCCGAAACTATTGTTGAAGTTCCAAGCCAAGAGGTGGTTGAGAACATCGATCTTTCCCTTCCTCTTATCCGTGTTGAAGAGGCCCAAGAAGAAGCTCCTTTGGGGTTATCATTACCATAAGCCAAGGGATTAAACAACAATGGTGGTGACTCCTATTTCCTTCCACCCACGGGCACCCAAATTCTTCTCCATGGGAAGAACAAGGTAACCGAAGACTCTCCTTTGAAATTTATTGAATCATGCTTGAAAGATGTACGATGTGGTGTAGAGTCTTTGGGTGAGTCGTGCATGATCTTTGGGAGACATTGGTTGTTTGATGAAGTTTGTTGGCGAGAAAAGTTGCATGATGAGCATGTGAAGTCCCCGGTTGAAAATTCCCAATGTTTTGAGTGGCATACTAAGAATCTTGGTGTCCGTTTGGTGTTTAGTGGCGAATTTGGAATTGAAGATGCCTTGATTCTAGTTCAACCTAAGTTTTTGAGCTCTTCAATTGTGTCGTCCTTCGATGAATATTGCTCGTATATTGGTCGTTGTGTCATGAACTTTTTGAACGAGTGATACATGTTGTTTGGTCGACATTGGTTATTTGAGGATTTGTCGTTGAATGAGTGTTATTGGAAATTTGGTGTGCAATGTTCCTGGCATTGTGTGTTGAGCGAAGATCAATTACTCGGACTTGAGTGCATGAATCCCTTAACCCTACATAAAAATAAAACCTGGGTGGGAAGTGAGTTGAGGAACCTTCTCATGATGAGCGAAACATGGGAAGAGCGTGCTCTTGGCGAGGACGAGCTCCTTCTTGCTTTGTCTTTGCCTTGTAGCGAGCCTAGTGAGATTGAGAGTTCCCAAGCACCACATAAAAATTCCATACCGCCCCTTAACCCTTCACCTCCACAAGACAAGCCTCCTTCTACTTTCTTGCATATGGATGATGGGTACATTGTGGGATTTGAAGATTGTGGGTTGTCAAACATGTTTGTTCGAAGCGTTCGGGAAGTTCAGAGCTTCATGGGGACGATTGATGAAGAGTGTTTCAGTTTTAACCCCCAAGAGTTGAGGGCAACTCTTTATCAAGAGCGGGAGTATGAACCGTATCGGGTTCAGTGTCGGGTTCGGTGCCAAGATTTCATAGCCGGGATTGCGGTTAAAGATAAGATCGATGAAATCCCGACCCATCATCACCGGACTAAAACCGCTCACCCACTCGTTTTCAGGAATCGATACACCTTTACAAAAGGTGGGGTGGTGAGCATCACACTATCGTGGCCTCGGCGAGCCATCCTTGTTGGCGTAAGGAGAGGCTCGGGACTTGTCAATGACCTCGGAGGCCTCGGGACTGGATTGGGTCATCTCGGAAATGAAGGGTGTGGTGGTATCAAGTCTCGGAAGTAACCAAGTTAATAACTTACAGGGGAGAAGGCGATCAAAGGTTGGAAATGTGCGCGCCTCCACGCTTTAGGCCATAACTCCTTCAATATAACTCCGATAGGTCTTAAATTTTGGGAGCTTATAGTACACACTGAGAGCTTTCCAACAATATCTTACGGGCCTAAAACGGAGGTCGGATGAAGAAGTTATACGCATTTGAAGTCGGCAGAGAAAACTGCCCAGAAGCCTAGCTCGCCCGAGCAAAATGTTGGCTCGCCCGAGCCAACATTCTGTCACGGCCGCGACCCATCCAGGCCAGCGACAGGCCAAGGCAGTCAGAGGGCCATCTCGCCCGAGCCACCCATCTGCTCGCCCGAGCCGCTCTTCTGGTCGGACGCGTATTTTCGTCATTTTTGCCTTGTTTTAGCCTAATTCCTAGTTTATTATAAATAGCTTGTTATCACATTTTTCCAGGCAGCTTTTGATGATTATGAATATGCTTATGCATTGGTTAGGGTTTCCCTAAGTTTTATCTCAAAATCTAGATTACTTTATCCATTGATTAATGGTGGCGTTTCTAGTCATTCCTTTATTGATCATTTGGTGGATTCTTCCTTTATGATGGTCATGGTGGGGTGTTAGGCTTTGGTGGTGGAATCTCCTTTATCCAAGGTCATATCCAATCCCTTTGGCGTTCAAGGTTATTGATATTGGTTGATTTTGGTTATTATTCTTGTTATTATTCAAGTTCAAGGCTATTGTTGAGAAGTTCAAGCATGGGTGATTGAGATGTTCATCTTTCTCCCCTTATTCTATTGCTTATGGATTTCTCTCATCTCTTCTACAACAACAACTCAAGCTAAGTCTACAATCTCTCCCACCGCGCCACGCTCCAGGAATGCACGACGTAGACTTCTATGGGAAGCTCCAAGAAGTGATTCAGTTGTAATACTTAGGAAAATTTGGAAATTACAAAGATGTTTTGTTCAAAGTTGATTGGTTTGACTCCGTGCATGGTTTGAACAAACATGAGCATTATAATCTCGTGGATGTGAACCACACAAAACGATATCGAGTATATGAACCATTCGTGTTGGCATCCCAAGCAATGCAAGTGTTTTATACTCATTATCCTAGTACAAGGCGAGATAGAAACTAGTGGTGGGCAACACTCATCCTAAAGCCGAGGTCAACGATTGACGGCATTGATGATGCCGTATATAAAGAGGATAGCACTGAAAATCCTCCAACACTATCTGGCATTGATGAGGACCAAATCGAAGATCGAGATGACTTAAGTGATGAGGAAGCCATGAACAATGATGCTAATGAATCCATTATGGGGGAAGAGGGAGTTGGAATAGATGAGGATAATATGTTAGACCCTATTTGTACCAAGATTATTATTAGTGAGGATGAAGAGGAGTATGAGTAGTGAATTCTATCTTCTTGTCAATATACATTACTAGTCAATGAACTTTTATTATATTCACAACTTGGTTCAAATTTTTCATGTACTTAGTTGAAGCCAATGCATTCTACTAAACATGCATGCCATTTTATATATATATATATATATATATATATATATATGTATATATATATATGTATATATATATATATATGTATATATATATATATATATATATATATTTATATATATAAAAGTTTGGAACTAACTTGTGTTTTGATTTTACCTGATATTAACTATTATATTAGGGGGAGACAGCCATATAGTGTTTGGCAAAGAGCTGCTCCGATCGACCCTGCTCTATACCCCAACCGTATAAGACTTGAACGGGGGGAGGATTGGTAAGATGATCACATAAAATCTTATGTACATTTATTTAGAATCGGTTTTATTAACTTTATTTGTTTTTTCATAACGATTGCATAGGTTCGCCGATACCCGTTTAGCACGGTTTGTTGGAGGGTAAATCCGTTCCCACCCAAATCCGAAGCCTGTTTCCAATGGTCCAAAGATGAGAAAACAACTTTGTGGGGGGGAATTCTGTGTAAGTAGTTATGCAAATTGGGTTATGATTTTCTTTTACGTAATAGTCGTTTAACTAATCACTAATAAATTACTTTATACAGAAGCATTATGTGTAGGATGAAGAATTAACAAGAGATGTGTTTAGTGGGTGGCACACGAAATTGTGCGACCGGACTACTGATACGAGGTACAAGGTCAGGACCAAGAAGAGGACAGACCCTGTACCTCAAATGAGCAATGAACACCGTGATGCAATAGAGGAGGAATCCCAAACCGAGGATTTCATTCGGCGGTCCAATGTCGCCAAAGCAAACAAGAATAATGAAAACTCTGCCAATTGCATTACGTACGTCAGCTCGGTTTCGGAAGCAAGTTATATGAAGAAGAAGGTGAATCCTATACTGGCACAATTAATAAATTAAAGTTATATGTATACATTAACAATTACGAACTCTCTAAACAATTGTTTGCATTTACTATTTTAATTTGTAGATGGCCGAGGGGAAATTCATGACCCTGTCTGAAGTCCACGCTCACATTCACTATGGGCGAGATCCTGCGGGGAATCTGGTGTGGAGTTCCCCACATGATGCCACACTCGATGTAAGTTTCCTTTAAACATATTCATAAACATTAATATGTGTTTTGGATTGTATTTGAACTACGGCGTGTGGCCGTGCATGTTTTATGTGTGTTTGGAATTTATTTGAACTCCGGCGCGTGGCCGGGCATGTTTAATATGTGTTTTGGATTGAATTTGAACTCCAGCGTTTGGCCGTACATGTTTAATGTTGTGTTTTGGATTGTATTTGAACTACGGCAAGTGGTCTTGCATGTTTTATGTGTGTTTGGAATTTATTTGAACTCCGGCGTGTGACCGAGCATGTTTAATAAGTGTTTTAGATTGAATTTGAACTCCGGCGTGTGGCCGTGCATGTTTAATGTTGTTTTTGGAGTATTTGAACTACGGCGTGTGGCCGTGCATGTTTTATGTGTGTTTGGAATTTTTTTGAACTCCGGCGTGTGGCCGTGCATGTTTAATATGTGTTTTGGATTGAATTTGAACTCCGGCGTGTGGTCGTGCATGTTTAACATGTCTTTTGGATTGAATTTGAACTCTGGCGTGTGGTCGTGCATGTTTAATGTTGTGTTTTGGATTGTATTTGATCTACGGCGTGTGGCCATGCATGTTTTATGTGTGTGTTTGGAATTTATTTGAACTCCGGCGTGTGGCCGTGCATGTTTAATATGTGTTTTGGATTGAATTTGAACTCCGGCGTGTGGCCGTGCATGTTTGATGTTGTTTTTTGGATTGTATTTGAACTACGACATGCGGCCGTGCATGTTTAATATGTGTTTTGGATTGAATTTGAACTCCGGCGTGTGACCATGCATGTTTAATATGTCTTTTGGATTGAATTTGAACTCCGGCGTGTGGTCGTGCATGTTTAATGTTGTGTTTTGGATTGTATTTGAACTACGGCGTGTGGTCGTGCATGTTTTAGTTGTGTGTTTGGAATTTAATTGAACTTCGGCGTGTGCCCGTGCATGTTTAATATCTGTTTTGGATTGAATTTGAACTCCGACGTGTGGCCGTGCATGTTTAATATGTGTTTTGGATTGAATTTGAACTCCGGCGTGTGGCTGTGCATGTTTAATAAGTCTTTTGGATTGAATTTGAACTCCGGCTTGTGGTCGTGCATGTTTAATGTTGTGTTTTTGATTGTATTTGAACTATGGCTTGTGGCCATGCTTGTTTTATGTGTGTGTTTTGAATTTATTTGAACTTCGGCGTGTGGCCGTGCATGTTTAATATATGTTTTGGATTGAATTTGAACTCTGACGTGTGGCCATGCATGTTTAATATGTGTTTTGGATTGAATTAGAACTACGGCGTGTGGTCGAGCATGTTTTATGCGTGTTTGGAGTTTATTTGAACTACGGCGTGTGGCCGTGCATGTTTAATGTTAGTTTTGGATTGTATTTGAACTACGGTGTGTGGCCGTGCATGTTTTACGTGTGTTTTGGATTGTATTTGAACTACGACGTGTGGCCGTGCATGTTTAAAGTTTCTTTTGGATTGAATTTGAACTCCGGCGTGTGGCCGTGCATGTTTAAAGTTGTTTTTGGATTGAATTATAACTATGGCGTGTGGCCGTGCATGTTTTATGCGTGGTTGGAGTTTAATTTAACTATGGCGTGTGACCGTGCATGTTTAATGTTAGTTTTGGATTGTATTTGAACTACGGCGTGTGGTCGTGCATATTTTATGTGTGTTTTGGATTGTATTTGAACTACGGCGTGTGGCCGTGCATGTTTAAAGTTTCTTTTGGATTAAATTTGAACTCCGACGTGTGGCCGTGAATGTTTAAAGTTGTGTTTGGATTGAATTGGAACTACGGCGTGTGGTCGTGCATGTTTTATGCGTGCTTGGAATTTATTTGAACTACGGCGTGTGGCCATGCATGTTTTATGCCCGTTTTTTATTGTGTTTGTTACTTATGTATGAATGCTTGTAGGAAACTTTTAGCCAGAAGTGTGAGGAGCGTTGCATAGTTGAGAACTCCCCGGAAGCTAGGAAGTTGTACCTCCAACTGGCAGGGGGTACAAACCTAAAGACCAAGCTGTCTATGGTCTTGGGAGTGCGACCTCGTACTTCAATGATACTCCACCCCCTACCCAGGGTAGTTCTTCTTCGAGGCATCCCGGCGCAACTCCGTCCACGGATGCTATTATGCGGGATCAACTTGCTGTCCACTCATCCGCCATCTCACAGATGCGAAGCCAATTGTCACAAGTTTTCCAACATCAACAACAAGGCGGTTGTTCTTCTTCCCCATCTCAATATCTAAACTTATCAGGATCCCCGCAATTCCCTCCCTAACGTTGAACTTATGAACTTTTAGTTATTATCTTGAACTCCGGATATTAAGTATGAAACGTATGTATGTATGAAACTTAGCTTGAACTTTTAGTTATGCATGAATGTTTAATATTATATACGTTTAATTATGTTATGTATGAAACTGACAGGTGGAAAAATACGCAGCTGATATATATATTTATATATATATATATATTTTTTTTTGAACAGGTAAAAGTATAACCATTCAAATAATCAAGAAGCGTGATAATACAACCCTATTTGCAAAGTAAGTCTATACAATGCCGAAATTTTTTGGACCGATTAGCAATGAAAAGAGTCCTATCTCGCAGAACAGTTCTCATAGTATGTTGTGTAACATAGGGGGGTTTTTTACAGTTCTTGAAACAGACCAAATTCCTAACATTCCAAATGTTGTAAATGTAGCTGGTGATGCAGGCCATTATGAGAGATCTTTTCCACCGGGTGGTTTTCCAGGTTATGATTTTCCTACACCATTGCTCAAAATTATGTCTAGATGTGGTGGGAACCAAATTTGCTATACCCGTTCTGACCTGAGTGGCGTAGGAGCAATTGAAGAGAAGATGATTCATAGTTTCTTCCTCACCATTGCACAATGGACAGATTGGGTCAATGTGTTGCAAGTAACGATGTAGTCGAGCTTTGGTTTGGAGCTTTCCATGGAAGACAATCCAGGCTATATATGAGTGTCGAGGAGTGTTAAGCTTGTTCCAAACCAGTCTTGCCCACGGCCAATTTTCTTGAGGTCCTGAAAGCCATTCGTAGCCTGCCTTGATAGAATAATTGTGATGTAGGCTATTTGCTGGTTGAAAAGTATCTCGCACTTTGCAAATCTTCTTCAAATACCAACATATATCGGCAGTTGGAATATAATCCCACCAATTAGCTCCGTGAAGATATCTACCATGTATCCATTTAACCCACAAGCACTGCTTATTATTTTGTATGGCAAATACCTGCTTTGCAATAAGAGAGGTGTTCCACATCTGGAGGTCTCGCAGACCTAGCCCTCTTTTTGATTTTGGTTTGCATACGGTGGACCAGGCAATTGGAGGGGCTTTTTTGTAGCTTTCATCTGCACCCCAAAGGAAATTTCTACAGATTTTGAGTGATTTCCTGAATCATTGCATGTGGAAGGATTAGGATTGTTTCCCAGAAGGTGTAGATCCCCATAAGGACATTATTAATAAGAGTTACTCTTCTAGCATAAGAGATATTGCTGGTCTTCCATATTTGTATCTTAGTAGTGATTTTTTCCACCAGTCTGTTACAGTCTCTCTTGCTGAGTTTGCCAGAAGTAATGGGCATGCCAAGGTAGTAGAAAGGAAGTGCTCCTTCTTGAAAACCCGTTTTCTGAAGGATGGCTTCTTTGACACTATTAGACACTCCACTAAGAAGTATAGTGGATTTCATGGGGTTTACAGCTAGACCCGTAGTATCATGAAAATGATTTAAGGCATTCAGCAGAAGATCAATTGAATTCGGATCAGCTGCACTAAAAACCATAAGGTCATCCGTAAAAACAAGGTGGTTCAGATGAAATTTCGTGCATTTCGGGTAGTATTTAAAAGTTGGCTGTTGTGCAGCTCCCATGAAGCAACGGGATAAATAGTCCATAGTGAGGACAAAAAGAAGAGGGGAGATGGGGTCTCCTTGACGGAGTCCTCTACCGCCCTTGAAGAAACCATAGTTGTCCCCATTGACTTGGATAGTGAAGGATGTGGTTGTAACACATTGCATTATCCACTGGATGAAAAGTAGGAGGAAAATTATAGATTCGTAGAAGATCCTGGAGGAAATCCCAATGAATAGTATCAAAAGCCTTGCGTAGATCAATTTTGAACAAGCATCTCGATTGAGTGTGTTTTCTGTTGAAGCCACGGGTCAGTTCTTGGCAAAGAAGAACATTATGAAGTAATTCCCTTCCATTTATGAAAGCTGCTTGACTTTCATGAATAAGGTTAGGGAGGACTTGCTTCAATCTGCTAGCTATGAGCTTAGAGAAGCATTTATAGACTGTGTTACAGCACGCAATTGGCCTGAAATCTGCAGCATCCATTGGATTAGCAACTTTCGGGATGAGAACGAGAGTGGTGGTGTTCATAGCTTTCAGCATTTTCCCATTTGTGAAGAATTCCTTAATGGCAGTAATAACATAGGGCCCAATTTCATTCCAAGCACCTTTGTAAAAACCTCTGATGAAGCCGTCAGGGCCTGGGGACTTGTGATTCATAATTGAGTACATAGCCTCCTTAATTTCATCATCTGTGAACGGGGCACAAAGCATGGCATGCTGATCACTATTGAGCGAAGGTCCATGTTTGATAATGTCTTCCTTAATCAAAGTTCGATGCGTATGTTGGGGACCTATAAGACCTTCATAATATCCAGCAAGTATTTGACCCACTGCATCATAACCTTCTTCAATCATGCCATTATTATTTTTCAGGGCATAGACAGTATTTTCCAGTCTCCTTTTCTTCATTCTTGCAAAGAAGAATTTCGAGCAAGTGTCACTATAAACTGCTGCTTCAATTTTGCTCTGCTGAGAGATCAGTGAGATGAAGGAATTTAGGATACCCAGATAATGAGTTTTAGCAGCTGCCTCAAGCTCTAGTAGAGTATTATCAGGTCCCATTTGGGAAAGTTGGGATTGAATATCTTCTAATTTTTCCCTCGCAACAATCTGTTGTTGATCAATATCAACATATTTGTTGCGATTCAGCTTTTTGAAATTATGTTTGAGACGCTTCAACATTTGGTGCAGGGAGTACATATGATAACCAGAAACCCTGTTATGTATAGCATCTTGTATGATTGGCTGGAAATCAGGATTCTTGATCCACATATCGCAGAACCTATATTTGGACTTTATCCTTGGTTCTTCCACCATCTTAATAGATATAGGCTTGTGATCAGAAAGAGCTTGCATCAGATAGTCAGCTTGAGTGTGGTTGGAATAGGCAAGCCAATCATCGTTAACAAAAATGCGATCAATTTTGGATTGTATTGTGCCGTTTGTCCATGAATAATCAGCCCCCCTACAGACCAACTCAGACAGATTGTTTTGCAGGATGCAGTGCTTGAAATCAGCAATCTCTCCACTGGTGACTTGGTTACCATTCAGCCGATCGTTTGGGTGTAGAATAACATTAAAATCCCCAAGTAAACTCCAGGGCCCATTCAGATTACAACTGATGTTATTCAAACTATTCCAAAGATCAACTCTTTCATGATTCTTGTTTAGGCCATAGATGAATGTAATATAACAACTGAATCTCGAGGCATTAAACCTTGCTTCACAATGAATGAATTGAGAATGATAAATTATAGGGGTAAGAGTTACCTCTCTGGGTTTCCAGGCAATGAAGATTCTCCCTCTATAATCAATATGGAAATTTGAAGTTGTTTTCCAGTGCTAGAACATACCATCAGTGAGCATTTTCTCCTTTTGCTTTTTGATTTTTGTTTCCACAAGGCAAGCAATGTCCACTTGTTGACTAGCAAGAAAGATTTTGACATCTTCTTGCTTAAGGGGGTCGTTGAGACCCCTTATGTTCCAAGTTAGGACTTTCATGATGAGGGATGACCCTCACTTTGTATAGTGTCCTCATCCTCCTCCTCACTTGTTGCATCAGAGTCTGATGTTAGACTTTCATAAGTATTTTTAAGCACTGGGTGATCTCCCTGAGGAATTGGTTGTTTTGATGAAGTTTTGGATTTGGGGGAGACTTTCACCTTGCTGAATCCTTCCTCATCAACTTCTCTCTTTTGGAGGGGAATTTTCTTCACTTGCCATTTCTGATTTGCACGAGCCCCCTGTCCAGTTTGCCTGGTGTGATCTTGATGGACAACTTTCTTTGTTTCCCCTTCCTTTTTCCTATATTCAGCTTCACAGTGACCTAACATCTTGCAATGGGTGCATTGTATGGGCTTCCAGTCATAAGTGACTTTTTGTTTAATTATTGATTGATTCTCATCTAAAAAGCTGATTTCTTCAGGGAATTGGCTATCTAGGGAGACCTCCACAAGGACACGAGCACATGTAAGGTTGGATCTTTCTTTAGTTGCTCTGTCCGTTTTCAAAGGATTGCCAATAATGCTTGCCAATCTACTCAAATTTGCCGAACTCCAGTACTGAATATCCAAATAAGGAAATTTCACCCATATTGGAATGGTAGTAATTTCATCCAGATTAATTTTCTGTTCTGGATTCCATGGCTTAACAATGAAAGGTTTGTTATCAAAGAAGAACACCCCTTTCTTCAGAACCTCCTCCATTTCTTCTTTTCTATGAAATTGAACAATGAATAGACCTTTACGAATTGCAGAAATTTTGCTCAGCTCAAAACGTGACCATATACGCTTAATGAAGCCTTCAATGATGGGGAATGGTGGATTTGAGCCTAAAACTGTGCATAAAACAGAATTTCTCCAGAATTCTATTTCATCAACAATAGCAGAATTCTCCAATTTTGCAACTTTAACTCCATCAATTTGTTCAGCTTGCACGAATTCTAAAGAATTACCTTCATCTGGATCTACAAGTGAAGCATAAGAACTTGATTTTGGCTTGATTGTTGCAGAATCTGGTTTCTGGGCAGATCCTTCTTTTTCGGGAGCATTCTTCCCAGCTTCAATAGTGTCTTTCAGTGGATCTGCAGTTGTCGATTCTTGCTTCCCATTTCTAGTTTGCATACGAGAGCCTCCAGTTGCTTTCTTGGACTTTGCCATGTCGAGGGCTCAGGAGCCCTAATCGCAAGAGAGGAGATGAGTCTCTGTAAATTTTCTCTAATATTGAGAGAAGAGCTCTAATCTGATACCGGAGATCTGCTCGGAGATCTTGCCGGATATCTTTGAGAGACAAGCTCTCAAATTAGAGAGAGAATCGTATATATATATATATATATAGATAATATAATAATAGCAGCAACCGATATTTCAGCAAATACAGTATGATTAGAACCTAGTCGATTTCAATGAAGAATTTTTTTAAAAAAAATAAATTAAAATCTGCGACCGATATGTATCAGTCGCTGATTAATAGTCACTATTAGTGACTATTACACGGCGACCGATACAGTATTGCTCGCTATTTTGCGATTGATACATTGCGACCGATAGGGTATCGGTCGCTAAATTTGCGACCGATATACAGTGACGAATATGGTATCGGTCGCTGATTAGCGACCGATACGTATCGGTCGCCCTATCACGTATTAGACGCAAGTTTGATGACCGATATCTATCGGTCGCTCGGTTCGTCAAACGATGGATATGCAGCGACCGATACATATCGGTCTCTGATATTGGTCGCCCGCCCTCTGCTACGACCGATAGAGCCCGTTTGCGACCGATAGTAACGGTCGCTGCAGGCTTGTTCTGTTGTAGTGTTCTTTCCATGGTATGTAACGCCCGTTACGAGGGTCGTAGCTGGTGTTACCTCACTAATTGATACCAAAGGTGGAGAAAGTTGTCCCGGGTCAACTCCGCCTCGTTTTTGTGTTACCTCACTAATCACCCGTTTTACCTCGTTTTTGTGTAAAATGCCAAAACCTACAAAATAACCAAAAACATACTAAAAATCCATGAAAATAAACACGAAAGGAGTCAAAAGCCTAAGAATTAAGGCGTTATTTAGACACAAAATTGGGTCTAAACAGTCGTTTTAGGTTTTTGTTAACACGTGTTTTGAGTCTTTGTTAAGTGTAAATATGTGTTTGTGTTTGTGTTTGTTGAGTCTTCGTTAGAGTCGGAACTAATTTTGAGCTACTGTTTTAGTCCGCTTAATAATCATTGGGTTCGAAAAGAAATGAATTTATAAACTCGATTAATTAACCTTAAATTTTGTGGTCGGCCTAGTTGTGAGGCCTATTCGTTTTAAAGGTTAATCGGCCTTGTTTATCGATCCATCTTAACTCACTTTTGATGGTTTTATTCGGCCCTTTTCAGTATTCTCTTACTTTGGGTCCAAAGAAAATGATTAATAATAAAACAAAGTCAGTGTGTGTTGTTCTAGCCCGCGTAATAGTCTCAAGGTTAGAGAAAATAAATTTATAGATTCGATTATTAAGTCTAAAACAAAATCCATGGTCGGCCTGTTGGTAAGTCCATCCATGTTGGATATAATAAATGAGTTTATAAGTCGGATTTAACTCACCTTTTGATGGCTTTATTCGGTCCTTCACAACATCCACTTTCCATGAGTGTAAATAAACAAATATGTCGAGCCTTAAATTAAAAAAAAAGTGTGTAAATAGAAATCTAGAAGTAAGGTTGTCAGTCCGTCGAGCATTATTCTAGTCCGCATAATAGCAAACTTAGCTTGAGTTAACACAAGTTTGTTAGTTCAAGTGACGGGTCCTCCTTAAGACGGTCGGCTTGTGGTTCAAGCCCATCCGAATTGAGAAACACTCACTTGCCCTTTCCAAGTTATGTCAACTCGCTATGTTTGACTTTATCTGGCCTTTTATAATGCTCTTGTTGTCAAAAGTGTTGTTGTTTAGAGTCATATAGAAGTTATAACACGAAAACATGTATCACAGTTGAGTTGCTTCCTGAGTCAGTAAATAGGTGTCTTACACGTTAGGAGGTTTCATAGCATGTATGGTCTAGTAAACCCAAGTTATAGGCGAGTCTTCGTTTTAGAGTTTGCATGTAAGTGTCTTACATTCTTTAGGAGTTCTCATATAGGTTCGTAGGACATGTGAACCTAAGTTATGGGTAAGTCTTTAATTCATAGTCTGCATGTATGTGTCTTGCATTTCAATGGCAATAAATAAGTGTCTTTATTTTAGAGTCTTTGTTTTAAAGTCACCATGTTGGTGTTTTTCATTCTTTCGGAAGTCGCAAATAAGGTCAGGGTCCTAAGTGAGTCTTTTCCTAAGTCAATATGTGTCTTTCATCCCTAGGAAGTCCAATGCGGGTCCATGTCATGTATGAGTCTTTCCTGAGTCAACATGTGTGTTCAATTTGCAGGAAGTTCAATGTAAACCTAGGTCTAGGATGAATCTTTGTGTTTGTGTCTGCATGAAAGTGTCTTGCATTCTTTAGAAAGTTTTATGTAAGGTCTAGGATGAGTCTTTTTGTTAACGTCTACTTGTAAATAACTTTCAGTCTTTATGAAGTTTTCAAGTCGTTTTTTTCGAGTTAGCATGTAAGTGTTTTTTTTATATTTTGTTATGGTCTAAGTCATAGGTAAGTTTGTGTCTAGAGATATCATGTAAATACCTGTTTTTTTAGGAAGTGACAGACCCAAAACTAATAGGGTGTCTGTGTATCGCAAGTGTACGGGTCTGTGTAGTAATAAAATATCGTTCTCTCTAAGGGACTTGTTGTAACGCCCCGGAAATTCAATTATAGGAAAGTCAAAGTCAAACTAACGTTAACAGACAAATTTTAGCGGAAGACTTAAAACTATTATAGGGCGTCACTGCCGTATCCCCGAAAGAATACAAGGCGAGAAGGAAAACTACAACTGTCTGTCAACGGCAAACCAACTAACAACTCATACTCAGAAATAAACCTCAAAACTAACTTCAAGTCTTTCAAAAAGAAGCATAACATATTTAACGACTTCTAGACATGTCGTCCTCACTTCTAATTCCCGTCCCCAGCATATTGATCATCACCTGAAAACAAAACATTTCAGAAATGAGGGGGAAATCTCAATAATGTCTACCCCTAACATTAAAAACAAGTTAAGTTCATTTTAATTCATTTGAGCGAGAGAGAACGAGTCAAAACATTTCGCAAACCTTTCACCCTTAACTGTTTTCCTCAACCCAACCAATTCATATTTTATTATACGGGCGGGATACCACATCCCTTAGAGTAACATTCGCCTACCAAAGGCATCAAGAGTTCGCCTACCACAGGCATTAAGAGGTCGCCTACCACAGGCATCAAAGTATTCGCCTAGCAAAGGCATCAAAAGAGTTCGCATACCACAGGCATCAAAATATTCGCCTACCACAGTCATCAAAATTCGCCTACCACAGGCATCAAAAATATTCGCCTACCACAGGCTTCAAAATTCGCCTACCACAGGCATCAAAATATGAATTATCCTATATCAGGGAAGAAGCCCTGATCTCCTGGTCTATAACCCGGCAGGATACCAAATCCTGAACTCCGAGTTATGCCCCGAAACCCGCTTAATGTTTCACTTTGAATTATTAGTATCTTATGCAAAGCTCAGCTCACAACTCTCAAGTCAAACCCAACCCAGGTTATCAAAACCAACAAGAAAACCACTAATAAAATACTATCTCAGTTTCCTCAACTCATTAATCAAAGATCACAAACAATTATAAACAATTATCCAAAACAGATGGTCATATTTCAACAAAAAGTCCCCTTTCGGTATGCAATTCTCAAAACATATTAGAAAACATTAAAACACATTTAAAGAGCATCCCAGTGGGGATTAGAGCATAGACATTACCTGGTTAACTTCACTTCACAGCAAACCGAACACACTTGAGCTCACTAACGACGCGAGTTAGCTTGGGCCTAAAATAGAATAATTATTCTAATCAAAACTCGCTCTTCGAAGTTAGTATTAACTGCCTTCTAACTAACCCTCCCCTAGGAACCCTATAGGCTCCTATCAATCATGAATTTACACGTTAAATTTCCTAACACATTCCAAGTAATCGTATAATAATACCAAGTAAACCTTTTCAATCAACAACACACTCATTAACAATTTGACATAGCGAGACAGATTACAACATCCACATAAAAAGGGTCGTAACTTGACTTCCCAACATCCTATGGGTCTGGTTTTGGACTTTTCGGAAACCTCGGGATGTCTACTAAAATGCTTAAGTTGAACTCGAGACCCAACACACGTTTTAAAGTCCACAAAAACCGTCATCTTTCCAACCTGTCCAGACTTGACCGAGGTCTGGTAATCGGGGTATAACTCGACTTATAAGATTTCAAAGTCTGGTCCGTAAAATTCCTATAAAAGCTAATAACTAAGGGAAACTCCAGTCCAAAGGGTTTGATCAAAAAACAACTACACTAATCGTGGTGACCCGATCTTTAGACCCCATCAAAACTGTCCCGTTACCGGTTTCCATTTAATTTGTAAATTCGGTTCTAACTTCCACCAATTTGATCCCGGGGTCCTAATTTGGGCTTAAAACAGTAACTAAAGTCCAAAGTAATTAACCTAATCCAACTAAGGTCAAAACATCAACTTCGTACCATCGAAACTAAAATCAAGAATCGTACTTTAATAATTTAATCAATCTAAATTATTTAGCATAATTAAACACAACATTAAACATGATTTGTATATAGCACATAATATAAATCATATATTAGCAACATGAATAAATAAAAAGAACATATAATCATCTAAACGGAAATTCAAGAATCATCACTCGACTCCACACTAATAACATTCTAAATTTTGCATAATCATACAATCTCTATTTAAGAAACCAAAACAACTTCATCATAAATCAACAGGTTAACATGATTCGAATAATATAATTTACATGAATGGACCTTAGACATGAATCACAATTAATTAATCTTAAACATTTACCAACAACCATGCATAATCAAACACCCTCACTTAACCTTCACGTTTTAAGCAAAAAAAGAAAACATTTACAATTTAATCCTTCTATTATCTTAATCCTAATAATACTGATTTAAGAGATCAAAACAAGCAGAATACCAACAAGGGTATCAACACTAGCAGGCGCATGAACAGAGCACGCACAAGAACCAAAAACGAGAGTGTAAAACAGAGCTTGAACAGAGCAAACACAACTGGAATTTGAAACAGATGGTTACGTTAGGGCAGCAACAGTCAACAGGGTGGATTTCGTTGATTCGGGTGCGACATTTTTGGTCATGGTGCGTCGGTGGTGGCTGGGGTGGTCTCCAGCGACACCAAGGCGGTCCAGCGGTTGCAGTAGGGCGGTTGCAGAGAGAGAGAGGGAGAGGAGGAGAGAATAATGAGGTAGGGTTAGGGTTTTGAGAGGAATAGCTAGCTTTAATATTAACTAATAATTAAGGCCCAACTAAACTCTCTTAATCCTAATCCAACCCAAAACTACACAAATAAAAACTGAATTTTCTGGAAAAAGGATAATAACAATAATAATAATAATGATAATAATAATAATAATAATAAAAATAATAATAATAATAATAATAATAATAATAATAATAATAATAATAATAATAATCACATAACAAATGATATTCACATAATTATTCATATAACAATTATAATAATCACATAATATTAATAGTAATACTAATAATAATAAGAGTAATACTAATAATACTAATACCCATGGAATTACCGATATACCCTTGTTAGTCCCTCAATGATCCTACAAGCTCAAGTGGTAGCAAAGATAATCACAACGAAAAATTTAACAATTAACGGAGCCAACCTAATTTACTAACGACGTCACAGTCAACATCTTTGGATTTTTTGGGGTTTTACATCATTACCTCCTTAAAAGAAGTTTCGTCCTCGAAACTTAACTTAGACTTAACGGTTCGGTAATAATCCTAACGGTTCCGTCCTTCTTAAAACTCGAGGTTTTACGTCATTACCTTCTTAAAAGAAGTTTCGTCCTCGAAACTTGACGTACCTTATGTGTTGAATAGGTGCTGATATTTCGACTTATTCTCCTCATCGACTTCTTAGATTGCTTCAGTTGGGGTATAGCTTTCCCATCACACTTTTACTAGAGGGACGGTCTTTTCGCGAAGCGGCTTCTCTCAGTGGGATCCCCTGCGGCTGCTCCTCGTAGATCAAGTCCTCTTTCGGCCTCCGAACTCTCATCAGAGGTCTTGTTCTTGTGTCAGGCCGTCCTTGGGGTTGTATTCCGTACCCACCTCAGGTTTGCAAGTCTTTTAGAGGAGCTAGAGTCTCGTGCTCATAGCAAAGGTGGCGATATGGCATATACCATATGTCAAAACAAAAAGCATGCACTTGCAACACATGACGAAACAAGGAAAAGAAACACATTCCATTCCCCAGAGGTATTGCTTATAGTCGTTCTCACAATGAACGTCCCTAGTAGACTCAACAACTTATAACCAAGTCTAAATCAAACTTTACCCTAATCTTCCCATTATCGATCTTCTAAAATCATGAAATAAAATCTTTAGAACACACCAAACTGATAACTACCAACACCCAAAATGTTATAGATCCCAATAATCACCTCTCAAAACAAGTCTTTTGCTTCTGTGCTAGGGTAACATAAAATAACGATAGTTTTCAATAGTCTCCCATAATAACCCAAGTAAGACCAAAATGTCTAATTCTCCTCTAATGCAACTGTAAAATTTTCCTCCCTTCCAATGACAAGATCCCCATTCTGTCAATCACCACAAGACTATTTAATAATATGTAACCATACAACATAACTTCCTTGAGACAACCTTTTATCCGTAAGAGAAAGAGAAATTCCCGTTAATAATCTCAGATGTCAGATCACTAACCTGGCACCTCAAATGACACATGAACCTTATGTTTTCATCTAATACAAAGACCAAAAGCTAAGATTGACACAACCCAAGACATGATTAACACTGTAATTAATTTACCAAATCACCATTTAACTCCAAAACACTTAATTACCACGCCAAATGAGACCTTTCACTTATCTTACATATGCCTAATAAGAACTAGCACTTGCGAATCGTTACCCTCTCAATCTTCTCAAATGGAGTTTCGTCCCCGAAACTCAAATTACCACCCAACTCCTCAAATAAGAGTCATCCTTAGACCCGGTGCTTCCTCAAAAGCATTAATTCAACCTCAATATTTCCCAAAGTTAGATTATACCCAACTGCAACTTAAAGCTTTCATGTACTTAGCCCATCAAAATCATCACCACTTCTATTTTAGAACCACTAATAATGGTAATTATCAAATCTACCACGTGTTTCAAGCACAAAAAGTATACGGACCTTTGTTAGACAATAACTTGCTTCGTACATCTCATCATTTATCTTCCATTAACGGTAATCTCCATAACCAATATAAGTAACGAGACATGATCCAACACTTCACTCAGCTCCTCCAATATCTTAAGCACTATATACTCATTATGTCTAATTTCTTCCCTAATAGTTCTGGATAAAGACGTCACCATCAACATAGATTGACAAATCAAAGAAAGAAATTGCTCTAATAAACATGCGATAATCAAATGATTTAGTTGGATGGTACCCAACAGAATTAATCAAATAATATTTTCACAGATTCATCAAATGTAAATAGGTTATCCCAGAAAATATTCATACCGAACATTAACAAGGTGGGATTTCAGACAGTATTGTGGGCATCAAATACCTGCAGCTTTCATCATGAGTTATACCCACTTCTCAGACGATCAACTCACTTCATGTACACAATCATAAATAAAAGGCTCGCAATAGGGAATAAACAATTACGTACATAGACTCACATGTTTGCATATATATGAAATGACAGTAAGCAGATATGAGACACTGAATCGTGATGTACAACAGAAACTCGCTTTAAACATTCAAGGGAGAAATATTAAAAACAAACAATTATAAATCAAGTATATTTCCATCCTATATTGAATAAAACTCTTTCAAAGTAACACTTGGCATTCTTAACAATCTAATCATCCTGACAACTTCTTTCTTTTTTTTTTCCACCACACGTTTCCTCACATTCCTTGATTCATCACCTTAATACAACTTAAGATCCCTATAATTACAAAAACCTTGAAAGATCTTGCTTAGCTCAACATTACCTTAAAAGTATTCACTTACTCCAATACTCTAGGAACCAAAATTAAATTTAATCCTTAGCTCGAAGTCTCATAATCGATATCAAAAAGTCTATTTTAAACGTACGATCATCAACAAAATATTCATCTCAACTTTTATCTAAAAATCAAGTTCCTTTTTCCTTAAAAGAGATCCTTGACATTCCATATCCTAACCAAAACCAATCATAATCCCAATATTACTCCGAAGCCCTTCATCTGCTCTAAATACTTCAATGGAAAAATGTTCATTCAAACATACGTAAAGTCTCCAACTTACCGTACCACATAAAATCAAATTAACCATGAGATTAAACACAAAACCTTCACTTCAACCATACCCTTCAACTCAACAACACTTTCCTTACAAAGATTCCTTTAACCCAAGACTTTGGCTTAGAATGAATCGCGTTCGATCACAAACATTTATTTAACCCAAAAACCAAAATTGAAATCAAATGCCAACTTCACATATGAATCTTCAATTATTCCCCAGGTCCATAAGTCAAAGTACATTCCCAATCATCATAGTCCATACTCCGAAAGCCCATAAATACAATTGGAAGCCTTAACTAAACCCAAAGTGTTTAATAGAGATACCCGAGAGTTTCAATCGAACATAATGTTCTCAAAGACTCAGCATCATTCTCCACAAATAATATTAGCTTCCTGCATAACATCTCTTGGTACGGGAAAATAATAGATCGAAACAAAAGTAAAAATAAAACACATTAATAAAAACATGAAGAAACAATCAAGCCGATGCATCCCAACCCACACCTACACTCACACTCCGATTTTAGCTTCCTAAGGTCTAAATAAACCTAAGAGACACTTAGGGGGTACTAGGTCGTAACCCGGAGCTCTGATACCATTCTGTAACGCCCCGGAAATTCAATTATAGGAAAGTCAAAGTCAAACTAACGTTAACAGACAAATTTTAACGGAAGACTTAAAACTCTTATTGGGCGTCACTGCCGTATCCCCGAAAAAATACAAGGCGAGAAGGAAAACTACAACTGTCTGTTAACGACAAACCAACTAACAACTCATACTCGAAAATAAACCTCAAAACTAACTTCAAGTGTTTCAAAAAGAAGCATAACATATTTAACGACTTCTAGACATGTCGTACTCACTTCTAATTCCCGTCCCCAGCATATTGATCATCACCTGAAAACAAAACATTTCAAAAATGAGGGGGAAATCTCAATAATGTCTACCCCTAACGTTAAACACAAGTTAAGTTCATTTCAATCCATTTGAGGGAGAGGGAACGAGTCAAAACGTTTCGCTAACCTTTAACCCTAACTGTGTTCCTCAACCCAACCAATTCATATTTTATTATGCGGGCGGGATACCACATCCCTTAGAGTAACATTCGCCTACCAAAGGCATCAAGAGTTCGCCTACCACAGGCATTAAGAGGTCGCCTACCACAGGTATCAAAGTATTTTCCTACCACAGGCATCAAAAGAGTTCGCCTACCACAGGCATCAAAGTATTCGCCTACCACAGGCATCAAAATTCGCCTACCAAAGGCATCAAAAATATTCGCCTACCACAGGCATCAAAATATGAACTATCCTATATCAGGGAAGAAGCCCTGATCTCCTGGTCTATAACCCGGCAGGATACCAAATCCTGAACTCCAAGTTATGCCCCGAAACCCGCTTAATGTTTCACTTTGAATTATTAGTATCTTATGCAAAGCTCAGCTCACAACTCTCAAGTCAAACCCAACCCAGGTTATCAAAACCAATAAGAAAACCACTAATAAAAGACCATCGCAATTTCCTCAACTCATAAATCAAAGATCACAAACAATTATAAACAGTATCGAAAACAGATGGTCATATTTCAACAAAAAGTCCCTTTCGGGATGCAATTCTCAAAACAGATTAGAAAACATTAAAACACATTTAAAGAGCATCCTAGTGGGGATTAGAGCATAGACATTACCTGGTTAACTTCACTTCACAGCAAAACGAACACACTTGAGCTCACTAACGACGCGAGTTAGCTTGGGCCTAAAATAGAATAATTATTCTAATCAAAACTCGCTCTTCGAAGTTAGTATTAACTGCCTTCTAACTAACCCTCCCCTAGGAACCCTATAGGCTCCTATCAATCATGAATTTACACTTTAAATTTCCTAACACATTCCAAGTAATCGTATAATAATACCAAGTAAACCTTTTCAATCAACAACACACTCATTAACAATTTGACATAGCGAGACAGATTACAGCATCCACATAAAAAGGGTCGTAACTTGACTTCCCAACATCCTATGGGTCTGGTTTTGGACTTTTCGGAAACCTTGGGATGTCTACTAAAATGCTTAAGTTGAACTCGAGACCCAACACATGTTTTAAAGTCCACAAAAACCGTCATCTTTCCAACCTGTCCAGACTTGACCGAGGTCTGGTAATCGGGGTATAACTCGACTTATAAGATTTCAAAGTCTGGTCCGTAAAATTCCTATGAAAGCTAATATCTAAGGGAAACTCCAGTCCAAAGGGTTTGATCAAAAAACAACTACACTAATCGTGGTGACCCGATCTTTAGACCCCATCAAAACTGTCCCGTTATCGGTTTCCATTTAATTTGTAAATTCGGTTCTAACTTCCACCAATTTGATCCCAGGGTCCTAATTTGGGCTTAAAATAGTAACTAAAGTCCAAAGTAATTAACCTAATCCAACTAAGGTCAAAACATCAACTTTGTACCATCGAAACTAAAATCAAGGATCGTACTTTAATAATTTAATCAATCTAAATTATTTAGCATGATTAAACACAACATTAAACATGATTTGCATATAGAACATAATATAAATCATATATTAGCAACATGAATAAATAAAAAGAACATACAATCATCTGAACGGAAATTCAAGAATCATCACTCGACTCCACACTAATAACATTCTAAATTTTGCATAATCATACAATCTCTATTTAAGAAACCAAAACAACTTCATCATAAATCAACAGGTTAACATGATTCGAATAATATAATTCACATGAATGGACCTTAGACATGAATCACAATTAATTAATCTTAAACATTTACCAACAACCATGCATAATCAAACACCCTCACTTAACCTTCACGTTTTAAGCAAAAAAAGAAAACATTTACAATTTAATCCTTCTATTATCTTAATCCTAATAATACTGATTTAAGAGATCAAAACAAGCAGAATACCAACAAGGGTATCAGCACTAGCAGGCGCATGAACAGAGCACGCACAAGGACCAAAAACGAGAGTGTAAAACAGAGCTTGAACAGAGCAAACATAACTGGAATTTGAAACAGATGGTTACGTTAGGGCAGCAACAGTCAACAGGGTGGATTCCGTTGATTCGGGGGCGGCGTTTCTGGTCATCGGTGCGTCGGTGGTGGCAGTAGGGCAGTTGCAGAGAGAGAGAAGGAGAGGAGGAGAGAATAATGAGGTAGGGTTAGGGTTTTGAGAGGAATAGTTTGCTTTAATATTAACTAATAATCACAACAATATACCCTTGTTAGTCCCTCAACGATCCTACGAGCTCAAGTGGTAGCAAAGATAATCACAACGAAAAATTTAACAATTAACGGAGTCAACCTAATTTACTAACGACGTCACAGTCAACATCTTTGGATTTTTCGGGGTTTTACACTTGTATTCAACTACGCACTAAACTAGTTCACTACAAAGGATGCTAGGTCAATCAAGGGGTTCTGGCTAACGGTTCAGATAATTAACTAAGAAAGTAGGAAATTAAAGGATTCTATCAAATAATTACAGACGTTCAGGGGAGTCCACTCTAGTCAATCAATCAATTTATCAACAATCTCGATGTAAAGTATAGTCTATAATCTTTCTAGGCCCTTTCGCAGCAATCTTTCGATTCCAAGTGAGTTATAGTGATTAAATTAAACATTATTTCTAATTATTTAATCTAATCAAAGATAAAGAACTTATTATAATCGACCCTAGGCAAGAATCATTATTTCTAAACCTATTCGATCTACGTCTTTCCAATTCAAGACTCAAAATTTCGTCATGTTATCAAGAATCTAATACCAAGTAAAAGGCGGTTAGCCAGATTTTACTATGACATATAATATACGCAAATTAAACGAATAAAAGGATAACTTAACACCGAGACTATATTCAAAAATCAACCAAACGACATCGAGGTTATCCCCCAAACGAAGGGATTTAGCTAGTCATTATAATAACTAAGAAAACAATAGTAAAAACTAAATCACGAATCATAAAGTAAAGAGAAATTAAACCAAACGTGCGAGTCGTCGAATTCGATCTCTTCGTGTCACTCGATTCGATCTCCTTCTCCTCCTCTTTTGTTCCTAATCTACTGGAACGGCTACCCAAAGGGGGGAAATACAAAGGAAACCTTATACTGAACGCTGGAAATAAAACTCTAAATAGTCAGTTATGTCTTTAATTGAACGGCGAAGAAGTCCTTTTATAATGCACGATTAGGGAACAAAACGCTGACAGCGTTTGGCACCTAAAAAACGTTCTCCGTGTCTTGGCACTGGTGGCGTTCTAAAAACGCTGGCAGTGCTTGGCAATTTCTTCAGCACTCGAACCTCCTGGAAGAAGCGCTGGCAGCGAATTACGGGCGCTGGCAGCGTTTTGTTGCTCCATCCGAAATTGGGCCGGTCCTTGGCGATATGGGTGGTTCTTTCCTTCAACTTTCTTCTCCTCAACTTTTCTTTTTATTTTCTTTGTATTTTTCTCCCTTTTTTCATTGATTTTCCATGCTTTTTGATGTATTTCCTATATTTCCTGCAAAATGTACCGATCTCGCAAGCATGTGAAGAAATCACAGAAATTGATATAAAGATACGGGATTTCGGGTGTAAAAAGCATGAAATAAATGTGATTTGAGCCCTAAAAACATTGTATAAAAATCACTTATCAAGTTCCCCCATGCTTAGTTCTTGTTTGTCCTCAAGCAAGTCTGAAATAAGAACAGTAGGGAGAGAAGAAAGACTCAAACTATAAAGAAAAAGACTCAAGAATCATAAAGGAAAAAGAATAAAAAGAAACAAAGACAAATAATGATAGGGTTACAAATACAATTAAACACCCACTCATGCTAACCAAATCAAACACTTCAGTTCATAAAGCATCACTAAGATTAATCAGGGGGAGGACAAAACTAGTGAGAAATAGATAGAATGAAGTTTTCGAAATTAAGTAAAGAGAACAAGTACTTCAAATGTGAAAAACCGCCAATATAGTCTTAAGATAAATGCAAATATGTGTGGTTGGTTATGGACATAGGCCAGTCAAAAGAACAAACCTCACTTTAGGATAAAAATTGAACGCTCAAACACTCAAATTTAAATATGTATGTGAGTTTTTCTCATACTCAGACTAAAAGGAGCAACGTACCATAGGCTTGGTGAGAATCTTGCTCTCCACTGCTTGCATGCAAATACACAAGTGACAATCAAGAGGACTTTTAGGGTTGTAACGAGGCTTAGGTTAACGGAAAGGAGTGGTAATATTAAGGTATGAAGAGTTTACAAAGCCATGCTTGGATCGATTTTCAATAAAAATTTGCTCTCAACTCGCCTTCTTGCTTAATGTATGCAAGGAACTCAATTTACTCCCTTGTTAATATCGAAAACCTCATCAAATTTCTTCAGATGGGTCAAAGACTTTTAGAACTTTCAATTGAATCTCCCTAATTACCCATTTCTCTTTTTCTTTTTTTTTTTCCTTTTTGTTCTATTTTTCTACTTCATTTTTATATTTGGTCGGTGATCAAGGGACAAGAAAAACATAAAATATAGTTTTGACCTCAATATATGTCAAAAGAACTTCATAACCAATTGGCTAACTCATAATTAATCGGGATAAGTAATGTGTCCCAAAAAATCAAAATTCATACCCCAATATCTCAATTCCATTCGTAGCAACACCAAACCAATTTTCGCTCCCGAAACAATGAACTCTCACTAATCCAAGCATGGCAAAGGGTAGGAATTGATAAAGATCATGGCTTGTATTGTCATGGTTTCATCACAAAAAGAAAGATAATCAAAGGCTAGGCGGGGCTAAAGAACGGTAATAATATCATTAGGGAGGCTATTTGGCAATATAGTTTAATTAATAAAGGAAAGAATGCCTCAATCATATTGTCACAACGTGCAATGCAAAGATGCAATGTCAAACAAGATGCAAAACAAGTTCTAGAGGTGCAACTAGTGGTGGAGTCACTCATGAAATAAAAGGATCGACAAAAATGATTAATCTATAATTTGAGGCTATGCGCACTCATGGGATAAGGCTCAATCAACTTAGCCTAGCCCAAAGATTTGTGGCATGCATATTTACAATAACTAACATAGTCAAAGCAGTTAAACACGCCTTTCGTAACTTGACTCAAAATCAAAAGATTTGAAGAAACAGTTTCGAAAACTTTTAAGTTCTCAACCAAACTTTTCTAAGTGAAGCAAGACAAACTGAAAGCCTAATTGGTTTACAAATCATCACCGAAGGTGTTTCGGACAGGCTAATCCTAATCCTATATATTTTGGTCTTTTATAATTTTCTGATATTTTTAGATTTTTTCTTATTTCGGTGGATGCAAAACTAGGAAAAAGAAAGACTAAAAAGAAAAGAAAGAAAAGAAAACAAAGTCTAACATGATCTAACTAATGCATTCTAGGTGAATGCAGGTTTACCTAAAAAGAAACTAAAAAGAAAAACTCAAACAAAAACACACTAAAACCATAAAGATTCAAAATAAAGAAAAAGAAAAAGAGAAAAACTAAAACTCACAAAATTAAAAAAAAAACGATCATAAAAATTTGAAAGAAAAACACGAAAATAAGGCGAAAATAAAAAGAAAGCAAAAATTCATAGTATATACACACCCATGCTTAAACATAGCATTGTCCTCAATGCAAAGGACATAGGTAAGAGGGGAAAAACTGAAATTGTTAGCAAAGAATAACTAATTCATAACAAACTTGTAACAAAATCAAAACCATAAGGACTCCCTCATGCTTGCACAGTACTTAACTAACATGCAAGAATCAAGATTTCTCAATTTTACCATTCAAGAACAAAGTTTAACCAATTTAACATGTTTCCAAAACATAGACTCGACAATTTCAGCTCAAAATCATGTGTGATAGCAACAAAGGTACCAACTTTTCAAATTAAACAACCAAAATATACAAGCTAGTATCAAAAACTACTCAAGTATGGTGCACCAAACTATGAGCATGAACATGGTGAATTGGAGAAACATATCCAAGTATGAAATATGCAGAACACACCACAAATACTAGCAAGTAATAATGAAGTTGTATAAGTAAATAAGAACCGTACCTTGAAGTTGCTGGAACACAAGTAGAAGTAGAGATTGCAAGAAATAACGCCAAAATAATTCACGTTCATCTTGAGGAAAATAAAAAGGTGCCATATTTTCAGATTTTAAAATTTTAAAATTTTAATTTGATTTTTAGGGTTTAAAGAAAAGCAATAAAAACCTAGTCATCCAGAGTGCGTTCGTCTAATGGCGGTTGGGGAAACAAGTCCCCAGCAACGGCGCCAAAAACTTGACAGACCTAAAACTAATAGGGTGTCTGTGTACCGCAAGTGTACAAAATATCGTTATCTTTCAGGGACTTGTATTCAACTACGCACTAAACTAGTTCACTACAAAGGATGCTATGTTAATTAAGGGGTTGTGGGCAACGGTTAAGATAATTAACTAAGAAAGCAGGAAATTAAAGGATTCTATCAAATAATTAAAGACGTTCAGGGGAGTCCACTCTAGTCAATCATTCAATTTATCAACAATCACGATGTAAAGTAACAAGATAATTTGGAGTCTATAATCTTTTTTGGCCCTTTCACAGCACTCTTTCGATTCGAAGTGAGTTACAATGATTAAACTAAACATTATTTCTAATTATTTAATCTAATAAAAGATAAAGAACTGATTATAATTAACCCTCGGCAAAAATCATTATTTCTAAATATTTTCCAAACCTATTCAATCTACGTCTTTCCAATTCAAGAGTCAAACTTTCGTCATGTTATCAAGAATCTAATACCAAGTAAAAGGCGGTTAGCCAGATTTTACTATGAGATACAATATACCAACTTAACACCGAGACTGTATTCAAAAATCAACCAAACGACATCGAGGTTATCCCCCAAACGAAGGGATTTAGCTACTCATAATCATTACTAAGAAAAAAATAGTGAAAACAGAATAACGAGGCATAAAGTAAAGAGAAATTAAACCGAATGTTCAAGTCGTCGAATTCGATCTCTTCGTGTCACTCCATTCGATCTCCTTCTCCTCCTCTTTTGTTCCTAATCTACTGGAATAGCTCCTCGAAGGGAGGAAAATACAAAGGAAATCCTATACTAAACGGCGGAAATAAAACTCTGAATAGTCAATTTTGTCTTTAATTGAACGGGAAAGAAGTCCATTTATAATGCACGATTCGGGCACGAAACGCTGGCAGCGTTTGGCACCTAAAAAACGTTCTTCGTGTCTTAGCGCTAGTGGCGTTCTAAAAATTCTGGCATTGCTTGGCAATTTCTTCGAACGTCTTGGAAGAAGCGCTGGCAGCGCGTCACAGGCGCTGGAAGCGTTTTGTTGCTCCGCCCAAAATTGGGCCGGTCCTTGGCAATTTGGGTCGTTCTTTCCTTCAACTTTCTTCTCTTCAACATTTCTTTTCATTTTCTTTGTATTTTTCTCCCCTTTTTCATTTATTTTCCATGCTTTTGGATGTATTTCCTATGTTTCCTGCAAAATGTACCGATCTCGCAACCAAGTAAAGAAATCACAGAAATTGATATAAAAATATGGAATTTCGGTTGTAAAAAGCATGAAATAAATGTTATTTGAGCCCTAAAAATACTATATAAAAATCACTTATCAGGAAGTCCAGCGTGCACCCATGATGGAGACCATCATGAGCAACAACAAGCAGCAATTTATTTTAACGACCCGCCCTAAGGAGCTTCATCAACAAAGGAGGCATCCTAAGGAACTTCACCAGCACTCTCAGCAGCAGCACAAGGGGGAGGCCACGTTGATTCACCAAACTCAGCAGCTAAGGTTGTAACGACCCGCCCTAAAACCCATATTAATTAAATTATAATCACCGTGATTAACCCGAATTACGCTATTAAAATTTTTCGTTTCATTTTATTACCATTGTTATTATTTTTATTGTGGCGACAGGTCTCGAGTGAGGAGGTGGCTAAATGGGCCGGTTATAATATTTTATATACGTATTACCACAGTTGATAAAGTATTCTTATCTTAAATAATTCCTAACATGAGTTTATGGCTATTTATTTATTTTCAAGATAAGGCATATAATTTATTTTACGATTCTTGACCTTACGGTTTGAACCGAGGGAAGTTACAATAATTTTTGTGTACATTTTCGATTATACTTCGAATCATCTAATCGTCCTAATTATATTTTATCGTTCACTTTTATTTTTCCTAAGTATCACCCCACCAATTTATTTTATTTGATTTTAAGTTTTATTAATCCATTTCACCTAATTTAAATTCAAATTACTTTATCTAACTTTGTATTAATTTATTTTACCCAAGTTATTACCAATTGACACTATCTAGTTTAATACCAATTATTTTACCTAATCTAATTTTAATTATCTTGGCTTAATTAGTCTTTTAGTTGTTAATAGAATGGAGGTGTGGTCTTTATATATAAGTAAGGGGGGGTGGGGTCTAGTAACATTTCATTTTAATCAATTCAAACACAACTCTCACAAGTCTCTCACTCTTTCTCCCTTGCTCCTTGGCCGACCCCCCCAACCCAGCCATCCCCCCCCCCTCTGTCCAGGCGTTTTCCGGCGAGAATTCCAGCGGCCGGAAGTGTTTTCCGGCGACCACCATGCACTCCTCCTCCCTCTCTCTTGTTTTCTCCCTCAATTTCTTCTCCAAGTGGTATAATTTCAAACCCTAACTCAAGCTTTTATATTCCTAATATGATTTTCATGTTTAATTTGTGTTTCTTTGATGTTTCTCATCTCTTTTAAGGTTCTTAAGCATGAATTTATATTGTGGTTAAATTAGGGTTTGAATTTGAAGTTGATACATGTGAATTTGGGTTGATTTTGAGTGTTTAGTATTGTATTCTTGTGAATGTTTGAATGGCTTGTTGCATGTGAGTTTTATGGCCTTGATTGAGCAAGATTAAGTGTTTAATTTCTGGAAAATTGATGGATGATAGCTAATTTGAAGATTAGTTGAGTATTATTACAAATTAAAGGCAAAGAAGCACATGCATGTTGTTTTTAGAGGGCCATCACAGTTTCTGGTTACAAACAGTTTGTTACAGAGGACTAAAAGTATGAGTTTAGCCCAGATTTTTACTTAAAAAGATAGCTTAAGTCATTATCTAACTATGAGCTTTGGAATTTCGAGAATCCGATATGTGTAGCCCGGGATATGGCTAAAACCGTATAGGTGTGCAATTATATACGTTTTCTGAGTCAGTAGCTAAATGTCAATTTTTCGTCCATTTGGAGACTTTTTTGGTTTTAATGATAAACATAAAAGTTTTAGGTGACGTTTTAAGCTTTCCGGAAATGTATAGTATGCGTCCATACGATGTCGGGAATGGAAGATACAAAGTTTTCATTGAGGAGCTGAAATCGGGGTTCTGTCCAGAATTTTAAGTATGAATTCTGACTTTATGGCTATAATTCGACCTTTTAGGATGCTCTAACCAATTTGTGGTCAACATAAGACTTAAAGAACATTCTGTAGGCTTTCCGAATTGGGGTTTTGGGCCATCACTGGATATCGGGTGAGAGAGATATGAGCCTTAGACCAAAGGGCTGTAATCTGAATTTTACCCAGAACTTTAGTTATCAATTTCTTACCTTGTGGATAATAGTGGACCAATTAAGGGTTCTAATCATGTAATGACCTTTGTGTCAATGTTAGGATGATTTGGATATGTATTTTAAGTTGAAGTATGTAAAATTGGTGATTGAGATTACTTCCTAAAGATTTGGTTATTCACAGCGAGTTGTGGAGTAATATTAATATATGTGAAGTTAAGTTATCTCATGGTGACTTAGGGGTTAAAACTTATAGAACTTAGATGTTTATCGGGGTAAAGACCTTCATTGATCATCAATTAGCCTTGAGGAGTAACTTTCTTCCAAGTACTCAACTCCGTTGCATCGTTCTAAAAGTCTTACGACCAATAGCTATTTCTTATAACTTTTCTCCGTCGTTTGACGACATTTTTCATTACAAGTTTAACAAGTTTAATAAATTCTTTATTAACCTTCAAAGATTCAAATTCCATACTACATCATTCTGGTTATTCAAGATATTCTTCGCCTTTCAAGCTTTCCGTTAAGCTATTATAGATTTCTATCCAAGTTTCACTCTAAAAATCCAAATCGCTTAGCTTTATTTTAACAATCAGCTTCTGTTCGGGCTGTTTTTCGAGCCCTTCCCTTCATTTTTGGACCTCGGTCTTGTTAACAAAGTTGTAAAACTTAATTTTCCCTATTCCGGGAAGTACTCGTTTGTTTAATTCCGAGTTTTCTAACTCGAGTTATGCTAAAAAAACTCTATTTCATAAAAAACCTGAAATTTTCTTTCTAAGCTTACTTCATTCATAATTTCTTAAGTTACTAAACATTTGAAGCTAATTAGGAACCTTATTCGGTTCTCCACTTTGTACTTCTTTTATCTGAGTTTCCAATCCGCCCAAGCCATCCCGAGGCCGAGACAAGCCACCAAGCTTCTATGCGTTTCGAGGTACGCAAATTGTCCAACTTTTAACTCTTTATTTATCCTTCAACACAATTATCATTATGATATTATGTCTACATCATGAACTAATATCTCATATTTACTTATTATCCAATGGTTATTATTATCTTATCAAGTCATGAACTAATATCTTATATTGAATTATTTTCAAGCGGTCCCACCCCATCATATTCTAGCTAGTTACGTGAAGTGCTAGCCTATACGTTTAGATGCACCTGATCAGAGTGTCGTAATGACCTGGCCAATGTCGACTGCCTAGCAGTCACCCAATCCAAATCTAGATCGGTTTGGGCATGCGCGTGTGTGAGGTGCTTCGGCATCGATCGTAAGGGATACCGCTCATTTCTAATTATCACAAAATCATTTCAGTTATTTATATTCATGTCTTATACGTATACCAGTTATTTATATATATATATATATATATATGCAACAATTCAGTTTATTTATGTTTATCCCCTTTCCCGTTTTCAAAATGAATTTAAAGGCCGACACCGAAAACCGTTTTCAAACGGTTTGACGTGTTGGAGGTTTGTGTACTGAGTGTTTCCCCACTCACTTTGCGACTGTTTTCAATGTTTTGTTTTTAGGGGTCCGAGCTCCCAAGGCAAAGGCAAGGGTAAGCAGAGTAAATCTTTCGATGCAAGGTAGTCTTCTAAGGCGTTTGATGGCCGGTTATCAAGGATCCCCATAGGTTTGAAGACCGTTTATGTGGGGAAATCTCGATATATATGTATATGTGTATCTAAGGGTTGTATAATGTATTTTATTTCAAGTTTGGTGTTGTGTATGGAGTTAAGTATATGTCTAATTGTGGGTTTTGTTATGTTTGGTGACGTGTGTATGCCTTGTCCCGAGTGGGGACGGCGGTAATACCTCAACCCTAGGTGTTCCGCTGTGCTAATCACAGGTTTAATTGATGGTTTAAGTTAATCTTGTGGTTAAAGGTGTTGGGGTTTTACAGTTGTGGTATCAGAGCGGTGTTATAAGAAGAGCTTGAGGTTTAGAATTTCATAGGAATTTGTGTTATGAATGTTTGAAGTATGGATATTATGTGTGATATATATATGTCCCCCTTGTGGATTGAGATTGGGGATATGTGAATTTATTGGGATGGATGTTGGGCATGAAGCTCTAGATAAGTGTATGAAGTGTAAAATGTTTTCTTGCAGGTATGAAGTTATGTAAAATTTTGGGATAGTCCAATTTATAGAGGAAGTGCTGCCGAAATTCCTCCAGGAATTTAGAAAGCTTTAGTAGAAAAATCTAAGGAAGCTTAAGTACAAATTGCAAGTAATCTACTAGTTTGGTGCAAGTGAAGCTTGCTAAGTGTTCTTGAGATTATGAGGCATGTCAAATTAGTCTTTAAAAGAGAGTTTTAATTATCAAGGAAAGAAGTTTACGAATCCAATTCAAAGTGGGATTGATGTAGAGCGCAAATGAAGTGCTAAGTGCTTGATCTTGGAGTATGTTGAAATGTTTAAAAGCATCTATATGATACGAATGGATAGTGAGCTAAGACAAAAACCCATAAATGCAATACCGCGATCAAGTAAGGAAAGTTTAATACTTCTGACCTTCGGTGATCCTCCTGTTTATTCATCCACGCATAGAATTCCCAAAAGTACGCACCTCTTGGATCTTCTATACATGATTGAATTAAAGTTTGAGATTTATGTTGTAACAGAGCCATTGGGTTGATTGTGATGGTGGTTAAATAGGTGAGTGACCCCCTCTTTCTACCAAGCGGAGTTTGGATGTGTTTTGTAGGTTATCTCAATGAGTATGGACAAATTACTTGGGGTAATATCTAGCTTGATTATAGGATTGAATGACTTCCTTAATCCTTCTTGATTTCCAATTATTTATTTTCTGGATCGGTTTCCTAAATAGCCTTTGCACAATTCAAGTCCCCATCACTAAACCCATCCTATTTCATTTCCATTACATGAACTGAATTATAGCCTCTTGATTCATGCTATAAATCCCTTCCATATAAACCCTTTTCCTATGATAGTAAGCCCTACTTAATCATTACGTTTCCTTCATTTAATTTCAAACCAAGTATACCATTTTATATTGTTAGTTAATGTGGTGTCCGCATTGCTCCTCTATCATTCATTCATTACCACCCTTGCAAACTTATCACAATTGTCTCAACCACTAAATCCTCCATAATTCTAGTTACTTATTCAGATTGATTCTTTCATACATAGTTCCCATCTCTTTCAACTAACGTCAAATTCATTTTTTTTCATTTCTAATCTTATTTATTCCATGATGCTCTTGGCCTAACAGAGCTTTTTCATCTCTCATCCTTAGTTACTATCATCCCTAGTAGACTACCCCCTTGAATGCAAAATTCATCCTTCATATTCTTACTTCCTTATAAATTAATCAAGCTTATCATTCCAGACAACTGTCTTGTCTCAAATAGTTTATCGATACCTGTCATTCCGATCCATTCTTTGTGTATTGTTAATTAATCGTGCTCGGCATAGATCCTAAAATTTCAAATCCTTATGCCCAATCTTAAATTCTCATCATTTGTACTACCCTTATTGTGTAGTCATTACAATAAACCATTGTCCATGTTTTCAACCCCAAAAGAAAACCTCTATACCTTTCTTAACTCATTTAAGCTCACTATATCTTATTATTACTTCATTCCAAAAATCATAGTGCTCGTTGACATTCTTATCATCTCGTGCTAGCCGAAAATCCATGCGGCAGTTATTCCAGTTTTGTAGGTTATTCCCACTCCGCCAAGCAATGTCAGAGTCTTCATTCTAGATATCAGATCTATCATTATCTTGAGATTTTGTAATTATATTGTTGCCTATCCCTATCTTATCTTTTTGTTTCTCTTCATTACATTATTCATTCCTTGCAATTTATCTATCTTTTTAAGAAAAGTCTTATCCTTATCAATTATAAACCTCACCCTAGTACGGACTAAGAAATAAAGTGAGTCATGGGGAGTCTGAGCTCCATAGTAGTACATACAAGGAAATATTAGGAGTATACCTCAAGGTAGATCCTTCCTTATGAGGTGCCCTGTTATTGATATATATGAGCCTGTGTAAACAAATTGTTATCAATAGATTTTGTGGAAGTACCATCAATTTTAAAGGTTTCTCCACAAGAGCACAAAGCATGAGTTGTCAGTTCCCGACGCACATTCTGGAGGAAGAACCTCTTCTAGCAAAGACCTCACTTTCGAGCAGCAACCGATCCAAATCCTGGATCGTAGGATTAAACGACTTCGTTCTAAAGAAATTCCGTTAGTCATGGTCCTTTGGGCAAACTAAGACACCTCAGAAGCCACGTGGGAAACCGCGGAAGACTTGAATAAAAGCTATCCGCACATCTTTTAAGGGTTTTCGAACGCGATTAATCCAACAACAAGTTTCTGGGACGAAACTTCTTTTTAGGGGCTGAGGGTGTAACGACCCGCCCTAAAACCCATATTAATTAAATTATAATCACCGTGATTAACCCAAATTACGCTATTAAAATTTTTCGTTTCATTTTATTACCATTGTTATTATTTTTATTGTGGCGACAGGCCTCGAGTAAGGAGGTGGCTAAATGGGTCGGTTATAATATTTTATATACGTATTACCACAGTTGATAAAGTATTCTTATCTTAAATAATTCCTAACATGATTTTATGGCTATTTATTTATTTTCAGATAAGACATATAATTTATTTTACGATTCTTGACCTTACGGTTTGAACCGAGGGAAGTTACAATAATTTTTGGGTACATTTTCGATTATACTTAGAATCATCTAATCGTCCTAGTTATATTTTATCGTTCACTTTTATTTTTCCTAAGTATCACCCCACCAATTTATTTTATTTTATTTTAAGTTTTATTAATCCATTTCACCTAATTTAAATTCAAATTACTTTATCTAACTTTGTATTAATTTATTTTACCCAAGTTATTACCAATTGACACTATCTAGTTTAATACCAATTATTTTACCTAATCTAATTTTAATTATCTTGGCTTAATTAGTCTTTTAGTTGTTAATAGAATGGAGGTGTGGTCTTTATATATAAGTAAGTAGGGGGGGTGGGGTCTAGTAACATTTCATTTTAATCAATTCAAACACAACTCTCACAAATCTCTCACTCTTTCTCCCTTGCTCCTTGGCCGACCCCCCCAACCCAGCCATCCTCCGTCAGTTTTCCGCGGCCGGAAGTGTTTTCCGGCGACCACCATGCACTCCTCCTCCCTCTCTCTTGTTTTCTCCCTCAATTTCTCCTCCAAGTGGTATAATTTCAAACCCTAACTCAAGCTTTTATATTCCTAATATGATTTTCATGTTTAATTTGTGTTTCTTGGATGTTTCTCATCTCTTTTAAGGTTCTTAAGCATGAATTTATATTGTGGTTAAATTAGGGTTTGAATTTGAAGTTGATACATGTGAATTTGGGTTGATTTTGAGTGTTTAGTGTTGTATTCTTGTGAATGTTTGAAATGGCTTGTTGCATGTGAGTTTTATGGCCTTGATTGAGCAAGATTAAGTGTTTAATTTCTGGAAAATTGATGGATGATAGCTAATTTGAAGATTAGTTGAGTATTATTGCAAATTAGAGGCAAAGAAGCACATGCATGTTGTTTTTAGAGGGCCATTATAGTTTCTGGTTACAAACAGTTTGTTACAGAGGACAAAAAGTATGAGTTTGGCCCAGATTTTTACTTAAAAAGATATCTTAAGTCATTATCTAACTATGAGCTTTGGAATTTCGAGAATCCGATATGTGTAGCCCGGGATATGGCTAAAACCGTATAGGTGTGCAATTATATACGTTTTCTGAGTCAGTAGCTAAATGTCAATTTTTCGTCCATTTGGAGACTTTTTTGGTTTTAATGATAAACATAAAAGTTTTAGATGACGGTTTAAGCTTTCCGGAAATGTATAGTATGCGTCCATACGATGTGGGGAATAGAAGATACAAGGTTTTCATTGAGGAGCTGAAATCGGGGTTCTGTCCAGAATTTTAAGTATGAATTCTGACTTTATGGCTATAATTCGACCTTTTAGGATGCTCTAACCAATTTGTGGTCAACATAAGACTTAAAGTACATTCTGTAGGCTTTCCGAATTGGGGTTTTGGGCCATCACTGGATATCGGGTGAGAGAGATATGAGCCTTAGACCAAAGGGCTGTAATCTGAATTTTACCCAGAACTTTAGTTATCAATTTCTTACCTTGTGGATAATAGTGGACCAATTAAGGGTTCTAATCATGTAATGACCTTTGTGTCAATATTAGGATGATTTGGATATGTATTTTAAGTTGAAGTATGTCAAATTGGTGATTGAGATTACCTCCTAAAGATTTGGTTATTCACAGCGAGTCGTGGAGTAATATTAATATATGTGAAGTTAAGTTATCTCATGGTGACTTAGGGGTTAAAACTTATAGAACTTAGATGTTTATCGGGGTAAAGACCTTCATTGATCATCAATTAGCCTTGAGGAGTAACTTTCTTCCAAGTACTCAACTCCGTTGCATCGATCTAAAAGTCTTACGACCAATAGCTATTTCTTATAATTTTTCTGCGTCGTTTGACGACATTTTTCGTTACAAGTTTAACAAGTTTAATAAATTCTTTATTAACCTTCAAAGATTCAAATTCCATACTACATCATTCTGGTTATTCAAGATATTCTTCGCCTTTCAAGCTTTCCGTTAAGCTATTATAGATTTCTATCCAAGTTTCACTCTAAAAATCCAAATCGCTTAGCTTTACTTTAAAAATCAGCTTCTGCCCGGGCTGTTTTTCAAGCCCTTCCCTTCATTTTTGGACCTCGGTCCTGTTAACGAAGTTGTAGAACTTAATTTTCCCTATTCCGGGAAGTACTCGTTTGTTTAATTCCGAGTTTTCTAACCCGAGTTATGCTAAAAAAACTCTATTTCATAAAAAACCTGAAATTTTCTTTCTAAGCTTACTTCATTCATAATTTCTTAAGTTACTAAACATTTGAAGCTAATTAGGAACCTTATTCGGTTCTCCACTTTGTACTTCTTTTATCTGAGTTTCCAATCCGCCCAAGCCATCCCGAGGCCGAGACAAGCCACCAAGCTTCTATGCGTTTCGAGGTACGCAAATTGTCCAACTTTTAACTCTTTATTTATCCTTCAACACAATTATCATTATGATATTATGTCTACATCATGAACTAATATCTCATATTTACTTATTATCCAATGGTTATTATTATCTTATCAAGTCATGAACTAATATCTTATATTGAATTATTTTCAAGCGGTCCCACCCCATCATATTCTAGCTAGTTACGTGAAGTGCTAGCCTATACGTTTAGATGCACCTGATCAGAGTGTCGTAATGACCTGGCCAATGTCGACTGCCTAGCAGTCACCCAATCCAAATCTAGATCGGTTTGGGCATGCGCGTGTGTGAGGTGCTTCGGCATCGATCGTAAGGGATACCGCTCATTTCTAATTATCACAAGTTCATTTCAGTTATTTATATTCATGTCTTATACGTATACCAGTTATTTATATATATATATATGCAACAATTCAGTTTATTTATGTTTATCCCCTTACCCGTTTTCAAAATGAATTTAAAGGCCGGCACCGAAAACCGTTTTCAAACGGTTTGACGTGTTGGAGGTTTGTGTATTGAGTGTTTCCCCACTCACTTTGCGACTGTTTTCAATGTTTTGTTTTTAGTAATCCGAGCTCCCAAGGCAAAGACAAAGGCAAGGGTAAGCAGAGTAAATCTTTCGGTGCAAGGTAGTCTTTTAAGGCGTTTGATGGCCGGTTATCAAGGATCCCCATAGGTTTGAAGACCGTTTATGTGGGGAAATCTCGATATATATATATATATGTGTATCTAAGGGTTGTATAATGTATTTTATTTCAAGTTTGGTGTTGTGTATGGAGTTAAGTATATGTCTAATTGTGGGTTTTGTTATGTTTGGTGACGTGTGTATGCCTTGTCCCGAGTGGGGACGGCGGTAATACCTTAACCCTAGGTGTTCCGCTGCGCTAATCACAGGTTTAATTGATGGTTTAAGTTAATCTTGTGGTTAAAGGTGTTGGGGTGTTACAAAGGTGTTGGAAAACGATGTTTGACAACAGCTTGAATCTTGATCATCTTCTCTTGGTATCTTGATCTTCTAGCGGTACATGTGACAAGATGGAGATTGAACTTAATAACCAAATGGTTAACTTGACTTGTTTGGATAACGCCAAGAGTCATGGTCTTGTACTCATTTTCCTTAAGAACTATTTACTGTACGGTAAATGTTCAAAGGGATAAAACTTGGCTCTTGTTGCACTCATGACATAGGTTTCTCACTTGATTCTCTCAAGTATAGTTGCAGTCTATATTTAAGAGGATGTGATTATAGAATATAATAGATGCTTGTGATTATCTCAAATGGCTTGGGAATGTCTCCTATTTATAGGATACTTCCACACCTAATCCAACCCTAATTACACCCCTTAGTCAAAGGCATAATTAATGTCCTTAATGATGGATTATGACCTTGACTTGGTCAACTAATATAGTTGTTGGATCTTAATACCGAGCTTAATATTGATATTATAAACTTAATACTCAAGATTATATAGCCGATATCATTAAAAACATATTCTTGCATTCAACACGATCCGTTTTGTATCAACACGGTCTATATTGGGAGCAACACGGTCCGTGTTGCTTCAACACGATCCGTGTTGAGCCCATAATGGTTTTTCTTGCTCTCTGGAGACCTACTCGATCCGTGTTAGTCTCAAACTCATCCATGTTGATCATATTCTTGATGTTTATCTTATATATGATCCTTATACCTGTTCCACACGATTCCTTATGCTATATAATCTTCTTATACTCTTGAAATATTTCCAACAATCGCCGCTATTTCAAGAGTATGTAAAACCCTTGAAATAACTTTTACTTAAGGAGTAACACCCCCGCCATTTGAGATATTCCTTAACTTGTAATCACACGAGAAACCTACAAACATATGCATAATGAAAAGTAGATTGCTCTTTGAACTTTTCACTTACTATATACAAGCCAAAACTGAATCCAAATCACAAAGTAGACATGTCTTTAAACTTTGGATTTATATTGATCAACTATACTCGTAATACACATACGATTGTTTTTAAATCTTAAGTGCTAAAACTTTGACACTATTATCCGGCCTTGTGTCCTTATCCTTAGTAAGTGTTTCGGAACTTTAGCCCATAGTTCCTTTATGCGGCCACACATTACACTTACATAGGTAGACTTTGTAATTAGACCACCCTTGTAATTAGGTTTTCCACAAAGTCCATTAAGAGTATTACTACTCAATCTCTTGTCATTACAGATATTAAGCATCACTTAACCTGAGATGTATAAAATCGTTGCTTCCTACTACTTTAGACAACTCCGTACTCATTTGAACTTTAGAAATTGGTGGTATTCCAATTCGTAAAGTTGAGTCATTGTTGTGAAGTAGTAGAGATTTGGGCTACATAACCCATATCTAACAACAAGGTCCACTAGATATATACTTATATCTTTGCCATGGCCTTAATAAGAATATCTTCATCATAATATGAACAAACCATCATATTATTTTTTGGATATAATCACACTATACCGTGTATAAACTTGATATGGATCCTCTTACATGCTTATCATCCAAACAACCATGGATATAAAATTCTAACTTGTGAATAAAATAACCTTGCACTTGATAAATCACTTAACCTTTGATTTATATGGAAATCGAATTTCCAACTTATATGTAATTAAATCATTACATCTCAATCCTTTGCTACATACTTAAACTTATAACTTTAACTCATTGAATAATCAATGGTTCATAATCATGAATGATTATATTGTAAAGTATACTACCAAGTATGTGATTAAACCATCACATTACCTTGGTTGTATTCTCTCCTTTTATATTTAAGTCCACTCTTCAAAGCATATAGTTATGAAGACTTAAACATAATATATAATACTTAAACTTTGTCATTCCCAAATCCATTGATATATATCATCATGAATTTAGTATGATTAAATGTACAAAATTATACACTTCTTATGTAGCAAATAAGCTTGATATATGCATACTCAACTTATGCAAACAACATAGACCATTCTCAATCAAGATTATCGGGAAACCTCATAAATTAAACTTTATGAACTCGTAAAACCTCAAAGAATAACCATTTCCATAATCATGAATTATAGTCTATCACAAGTATGCATAATTCCTTATGAAAACTTCCTTATATCCTACTACATGCTCTTATAAACTTGAAAAATTTTAACAAGGACAAACATGTATTCAACTTAAATTTATGAATACATTAAACCACATGAATAATCATGTTCAATCTTATACTTATCTAATCATATTTGATGCTTTATATGTCATTACTCATTGAATACATATATGCAAACATACACATATGGATACATATACTATACAAAAGTATGAAATCTTCTCATATATCTTATGCAATCCATTCACTTATTTCATAAAGAAATTTATCTTACAGTGAACTTGCATAAATCTAAATAAACTCTTATCATATTAAAATATGATTGAATAACATGAGAAGCTTATAACAATCAAACATGTAGATAAATCTATGTCCATGTCACTTGTGAATAACTTATATTACTTGATAACATAGTTGCAAATACATAACTTACAACTACTTAAATTAACATGTAGTAAAATAAGCAATACTTAAGCTTACTAGCATGATCAAACTTATAAACAAAATATTAAGTGAATAAAACTCCACTCATATTTCCTTGTCAAGAATAAAGCATGTTCTTGTCTACTTATATTTCCATGAATGAAAGGAAATTAACAACTTATGATTCTACATACTTATATAATCACATGAATCAATTTTGCACTTAGAAAAATCAAGCAAAATTGCTAAACACTTACAAGGTCAAGTGATTATTCTTAAACTTGTCATGCCATAAACAACATAGAGTCAAATACTTATTTTAATCAAACAAACCAAAACATAAATCCTCTTGGCATGCTTGAATAAATCATAAAACTCTACCAACATTCATAAACATGAATCACATGACAAGACACTTATAAATATGCATGAAAAACTTAAATAAATTTCATACATGACTTGAACTTAGTACAAACACTTAACAAAAATCATATGAAATTTCCTTTGCATAATTAGCTAAGAAAATTAGCCAAATAATCTTGTAGGTTCAACTTGTTAAAAATAATCATGAGTCTTTACTTATGCAACATTCTTATAATTACGCAACATCTTATAAGCATAGAAAGCTTTCTTACATATTATGAATTCACAAACTTGAATCCATGCATATTATGTATACTTAATAATATTTTGAAATAGCCTAGACAACTTGTGTGTATGTACCTTAAATTTATACATACCATTAATCATATAAACATGATTAATCCTTTGTCTTTCTTATTAACATGTGTACTCTTATATTTCCAATAGCTAGGAAATTATATTAGCCATTTACAAACTTGTACAAAATAAATTACATATGATTGCTCATATATAATTTCTTTTATATGGCTTCTTGTACACAAACTTGCTATTTCATCTTAATAACCACTTAATGTTGCCAAGAAACTTATCAACATATATAATCACATATATATATGTACTTGTAAAATAAAGATAATACTTATAACTTATTATGCTTTTCTTATACAATACTTATAAGCATAATAAAAATATATACTCATGATAATAATAGAAATTTGAACCTTAATGCACACATAACTTACAATGGATTTCTTAAAACAATAAACAAGCCACTTATATACATTCAAATAATTCTCATAAAAATTATACTTATATGCAAAGTTATCTTAATAACAAATTCATATTTGACTTTCAATTGCATTAACTCATTGTAATAATCTAGAATAGAATCATAAACTTGAGATAACCAAATAGAATTTCATGGCAACTTATAAATTAAAAACATAATACTTTTGCCAATACTTATATTCTATTTTCATGCTTCAAACTTAATCATAAAATTAACTTGTTAATCATGCTATTAAACAATACTTGAATAACAATATGCAAAATAATAAGCATGAAATCATTCATACCTATCACTTATAAACATGGAACAAGATTTCCAAACATGATATTAATAAAAGGTCTAATCAAGTTGTACTCATCCTTCATATTAATATAAAAAACAATAGTCGGAATAAACTTAAGGATACTTGAACATGTGAATAAACATGGAAAAATTCAGATTATAAGAAGCAAAATATAATCTTGCTACAATGAATTTCCACATTAAATACCTTAAAAACTTGTAACTCAAAATATCCAATCAATGAATAATTTAATGACAATAACATCATCCTTATTACTAGTATGAAACTTCCATGTAACTTAATATCATAGCCAACTTAAAACATATAGCTGAATAAACTTGTAACTTATGTAGGTGTTCAATGGTGCACGTAATAATATAAATAAATAAATAAATACTTATTTTGATTTTTTCTTTGCACCATCCTACAACAGCTACTTTATCATGGAATTTCAATACACTTATCCTTGATGGAAATTCTTATAAACTAATTAAACATGTCAAAGGTAATAAAACATATTCATTGGTATTAACTTGATAGTATTAAGAGGAAACTTAAACATGGTTAATGCACATGCATATAACCCCCAAATAAACAACTTAATTACCTTGGACCTCCTCGTAAATGATTTGTTGTTACCTTGCCCTTAATCCATGTAAACTTCATTGCATAACCGAGCAACAATTCCCATCATGAACATCAAGATCTTTTACTTGTATTGCCACTCTTATGTATCAATTTCTCATCTATATAAAACACATATAGATAAACAAATGATTAATAAACTTTTAATCATTAAACTTGTTCAATAAAACTTAATAAACTTATATGAAAAATTGATACTAATAAACTTGTAAAATATAAACTTATCTTTGTAATCACTCTTGAATCTTGGATGTCCAATGTACTCTTAGCCTCCTCCAATCTTGTCTCGTAAAATAGTTCTTAAGATTGTTGGAAAACGATGTTTGACAACAGCTTGAATCTTGATCATCTTCTCTTGGTATCTTGATCTTCTAGCGGTACATGTGACAAGACGGAGATTGAACTTAATAACCAAATGGTTAACTTGAGTTGTTTGGATAACGCTAAGAGTCATGGTCTTGTACTCATTTTCCTTAAGAACTATTTATTGTACCGTAAATGTTCAAAGGGATAAAACTTAGCTCTTGTTGCACTCAAGACATAGGTTTCTCACTTCATTCTCTCAAGTATAGCTGCAGTCTATATTTGAGAAGATGTGATTATAGAATATAATAGATGTTTGTGATTATCTCAAATGGCTTGGGAATGTCTCCTATTTATAGGAGACTTCCACACCTAATCCAACCCAAATTACACCCCTTAGTCAAAGACATAATTAAAGTCCTTAATGATGGATTATGACCTTGACTTGGTAACCTAATATATTTGTTGGATCTTAATACCAAGCTTAATATTGATATTATAAACTTAATACTCAAGATTATATAGTCATTAACATTAAAAACATATCCTGGCATCCAACACGATCCGTGTTGGGAGCAACACGGTCCGTGTTGCTTCAACACGATCCGTGCTGAGCCCAGAATGGTTTTTCTTGCTCTCTGGAGACCTACACGATCCGTGTTGTCTCAAACTCATCCATGTTGATCATATTCTTGATGTTTATCTTATATATGATCCTTATACTTGTTCCACACGATTCCTTATGCTATATAATCTTCTTATACTCTTGAAATATTTCCAACATAAGGAAACATTTCCAAAGCAGAGCTTCAAATCCCAAAGAGAGGCTGTCATACGAAGTTCGGCTACCCGAAGAAGGTTCACAAAGACCTTCAGCCACCAAGCCACCCACAGCATCCATCCAAGCTTGCTACACACTTGTGAAACAAGTCTTGGCAACTTCAGCCACTCAGCCCATCAGCATTGGTCACTCAGGCCAAGTTCAGTTCCCAACAACAACATTCCAAACAGCAGTCTTTCTCAATATCATATCTCTTGATTGACGAAGATTCAGCCAAGGTTTCCTAGGCGTTTTTTGTTCTATGTCACGCCATTTTCAAGTCCAAGCTAAGTCCCAGCATGTTCGAGCATGACATCAGCAAGATTCAAGTGCTAGAACAAACAATCCTAGTAGGGTTGTTTGTTATCAGTTTTTGCATAACCTCAATTCTGAGGCTAAGTATTTTGTTATCTGTCCATAGGAGCTGTTTTGGTCTTTCCAACATAATATTCACATGTTGAGATTACTTCCAGGTTAGCATTGGCGCGGGAATTACCTCAGTAAATCAATATTTACCCCCTTAGAGAGGAAAGCCTCTTATTGGTTCATTTTGCTAGCCTTTTGGCAAATTGGTCCAACAAGAACTTAGCTTACATTTTTCTTTTATTTTCTTGCAAGTGTAAGCCGGATAATATTAGCTAGCTTTGTAGCTTAGATTAATCTAAGGAGATTAGACAGTCAGCTTATGCTTAAGCGACTGCTAATCAAACTGTTAGTTTTCTTTATATTCTGAAGTTTCCAGCAATGTAAGGATCATCAATGTTTATTTCAATAGTATTCTCAAGTGTCTTAGAACCTCTGAATGTTTGTGAGTGTCCTACAACACTCAATCCTTGGTTAAATCAGCTCCTGTCACTGGATATTGGCAAAACTCTAGCAAGTGTCAGCTGTGCTTGATCATCTATGCTTTGGTGTGTCTGTAGAGGCATGGATGTGAGAGTCCTTTGCCCTTGAATGTAGTTGTAGTGTGTCTGTATCAACTGTAAGCAAGTCTATCTTTTATATTCTTAATTGGGTTGTCTTCTATTCCAGCTTGTTACTTTCAAACAGTTATTGTTTTACAAGCCTTCAGCTGATTGTGTGAGATTGTATTGTGCATTCTAGTTCAATACTCTGATCATTATGAGCTAGCATACATCATCTTGGTATCAGAGCATTGTGTTCAATCTTGGGGTGTGTTAGTTGTGATTGTTTGAGATGGCTGGAACTAGTAGAACACCACAGGAAGTCTTAGAACAGACCTTAAAAGAAAAATAAGAAATGGAGCAGAAAATGAAATTCTTGAGTGAGCAATTATAGTATTATATAAGATTGCATACAAATGAGTTAAATAGGGAGACTGATGAAGAGATGGAGGAAGGAGTAGGTGAAAATCGTTTTAGTATGACAGGGAGAGGAGGTCGAGGTCCTAGGCCAACACATAGAAGAAGGAGAAGAGTTAGGAGATCACCTAAGATCACTGAACCAGAAGAAAACAGTGAGATGGAAGAAAGGAGGGAAGACACGAGGATAGAGAAGTTAGATTTCAAGATTCATATACCTGAGTATGCAGGGGAGTTAGATCCTCATGTTTTCCAAGATTTGTTGCAGACAGTAGAAAGGGTTTTTGACCGAAAGGAGGTTTCAGAAGAGAATAAGGTGAAGTTAGTAGCCTTAAAACTTAAAAAATACGCTTCTACTTGGTGGACTAATCTCCAGAGAAGGAGATTGAAGATTGGGGAAGACAGGGTGAGCACCTGGAATGAGATGAGGCAGAAGTTGAAAGAGAAGTTCCTTCCAGATAACTATATGAAGGAAAACTATTTCAAACTACAACATTTTGTGGAGGGAAACAAGTCAGTGGAAGCCAATACAAAGGAGTTTGAGCACTTGCTTTGGAAGTGTAATATGCAAGAGAATGAAGTACAAACTTATGTCAGGTACCTTGCAGGTTTGAATGAAGGGATCAAGAATGTTGTTGAGCTGTAGGTTTATGATTCACTTGATGAGTTAAGCTCTTTAGCTTACAAAGTGGAACAACAGAAGAAGGCTAGAGTGAAGGAGTACAACAGCAGATACCCAGCCAAACCTTATGCACCAGCCAAGCCAAACCCTTACAAGCCTTATAATCCCCCCACAAAGAACCTATCCACCCCCACCCCCACCTGAAGCTAGAAATGCAACCCTGGCCCCTATCAGTAGAACCTACCCAGAAAGAAGATGTTTCAAGTGTCAAGGACTAAGGCACATTGCCTCAGAATGTCTAAACAAGAGAATGGTTACTCTTGTAGAGTACCAAGCAGCTTTGTTTATTGATCCTGAACATGTGCAGGGAGAAGAACAGGATTATGAAGGGCCTGAACATGATCCAGTATATGATGACGATGTTATAGAAGAGGGTCCAGATAAGGGAGAAATGCTTGTGATCAGGAGAGTTCTAAGTAGTTCAGCAGTGGAAGAAGCAGAAGAGCATAGGGAGAATATCTTTCATACAAGGTGTACCATTGGAGGGAAGGTGTGCTCTATGATTGTAGATAGTGGGAGCTGTACCAATGTAGCCTCCAGCACCATGGTGAAGAAGTCAAGTCTGGCAACAAAGCCCAACCCAACTCCATACACCATTCAGTGGCTCAACTCAGGGAAAGGTATTCAAATCTCTACTAGATGCCTTGTTGGTTTTTCAATTGTTCAATCATACAAAGATGAGATCTGGTGTGATGTTTTGTCAATGGATGCATGTCATTTGCTTTTGGGTCGACCTTGGTTGTATGATAGATCAGTGAGTCATTGTGGTAGAGCCAATACATAGACCCTTACCATGAACCACAAAAAGATCATTCTTACCCCCATGAAACCCGCACAGTTAGCCAAGAAATCCAAAAACCTGTGTCTTGAACCTAGTCTTGAGGTGTTGCTTTTATCTGATCATCATGAGTTTAGCACACAAAGAGATTTGATCATTTTAGACCTTGAAGAAACCCCAACCCCGCAAAATGACAACCCCTTATTCCTACCCTTACTTCAGCAGTTTCATTATGTGTTTCCTGATGAAATGCCACCTGGTTTGCCACCAAAAAGGGATATCCAACACAAAATTGACCTAGTTCCTGGATCAGTGTTGTCTAATAAGCCAGCTTATAGGATGACACCAGCAGATACCAATAAGATACGGAGGCAGGTGGATGAGTTGTTGGAAAAGGGAATGATTAGGGAAAGTTTGAGTCCATGTGCAGTGCCAGCCTTGTTAGTGCCTAAGAAGGATGGAAGTCAGAGGATATGCATAGATTGCAGGGAAATTAAAAACATCACTATCAAGTATAGGTACCCAATACCTAGGCTTGAAGATATGTTAGATGAGTTACATGGGTCAACAGTCTTTTCTTAAACAGATTTGAGGAATGGATACTACCAAATAAGGATCTATGAGGGGGATGAGTGGAAGAGAACATTCAAGACCAAGGGAGGTTTGTTTGAATGGTTGGTCATGCCTTTTGGCCTGACTAATGCCCCATCTAGATTCATGAGACTCATGAATCAGGTCCTGAAACCACTCATAGGCAAGAGTGTTGTTGTGTACTTTGATGATATTCTTGTCTATAGCAGGTCTAAGCAAGAATATGTCAAGCATTTACAGGAGGTTTTAGAAATTCTGAGCAAGGAGCAGTTATTTGGAAATCTCAAGAAGTATCACTTCTTTAAATCCCAAGTGAACTTCTTGGGGTACATTGTCACAACAGCAGGTATTCAGGTTGATGAGGAGAAGATTCAATCTATTAGGGAGTAGCATGTGCCCACTTCTATTCATCAAGTTAGGAGCTTCCATGGCCTGGCTTCATTCTACAGAAGATTTGTCAAAAATTTCAGCACCATTTTGGCCCCAATGACTGAAGTGGTGAAAGGGAAGTGCTTTATTTGGACAACAGCAGCTCAGAAAGCCTTTGAAGAAGTCAAGGAGAGGCTCACTTCCGCCCCAGCTTCAGCAAAGTTTTTGAAGTAGAATGTGATGCTTCAGGTGTTGGTATAGGAGCAGTATTGACCCAAGATGGCAAGCCAGTTGCCTACTTCAGTGAGAAGTTGAATGATGCCAAGAAGAAATATAACACCTATGATAAAGAGTTCTATGCCATCATTAGAGCTCTTCTACACTGGAGGCAGTACCTTATTGGAGCAGAGTTTACAGTGATCATGAAGCTTTGGAGTTTATTCAAGGACAGCACAAGCTCAACACCAGGCATGCTGCTTGGGTCGAGTACATGCAGCAGTTCCACTTCATGATCCACAACAAATCAGGAGTGCTAAACAAAGGAGCAGATGCATTGAGTAGGAGGTATATGTTTCTTCATATACTTGATTATAGAATTGTTGGTTTTGAGCATTTGAAAGTTTTGTATCAGGAGGATGAAGATTTTTAGCAGGTGTACCAGAAGTGCCAGCAGCAACCCCAGGGTCTATATATCAGATAGACCAGGGTTATTTATTCAAAGGGAGCAGATTGTGTGTTCCTAAGAGTAGCATCAGGGAGTTGTTGATCTCACAACATCATGCAGGGAGTCTAGCAGGTCACTTTGGAGTTGAGAAGACCTTGTTGATGTTAAAAGAGCAATATTTGTCAATTGGCTAAGTCACACAGCCTACCCCAAGGCTTGTACACACCATTGCCAGTTCCCAGTAGCACTTGGGAAGATGTCAGCCTTGATTTTATTGTGGGTTTGCCAAGAACTCAAAGAGACAAGGATTCAGTGATGGTGGTAGTTGATAGATTCTCAAAGATGGAACACTTCATACCTTGCCACACCACGTTTGATGCCACAAGAATTGCAGAATTGTTCTTCTAGGAGGTAGTAAGGTTGCATTGAGTGCAAAAGACAATGGTGTCTGACAGGGATACCAAGTTTTTGAGTCACTTCTGGGTAACATTGTTGAAGAAATTAGGCACACAGCTCAAGTATAGCACCACTTTCTATCCACAAATTGATGGACAGACAGAGGTTAATAATAGAACACTTGGAGTCCTATTGACAGCACTGATTCAAACACATAAAACAAGATGGGACACCCTCTTGCCCCATGCTGAGTTTGCTTACAACAAAGCACCATCCAAGGCCACAGGCTACTCTCCATTCCAAGTGGTCTATAGTAAAAGTCCAATTTCCCCTTTGGATTTAGTTCCACTAACTACTTCTGTCAAATTTAGTTTTGAAGCAGGTAAAAGAGCAGATCAAATCAGGGAGCTTGATCAGCAAGTAAAGGAGAGAATCACCAAGTATACTGACAGGTGTCTACATCAGCCAACAAACACAGGAAGAAGGTCACTTTTCAGCCAGAAGACTTAGTTTGGATCCACCTGAGGAAGGACAAGTTCCCCAGCAAGAGAAAAGGAAAGCTGCTACCAAGAGTAAATGGACCATTTGATGTACTTAAGAAAATTGGAGACAATGTATATAGGTTGGACCTATCTGAAGAGTATGGAGGTTCAACAACATTCAATGTAGCAGATCTTCGACTATACTACCCTGCAGATGAAGACCTTCCAAGTTTGAGGACAAACTTTCCTCAACCTAGAGAGGATGATGGAGACCATTATCAGCAACAACAAGCAGCAGCAACTTCATCAACAAAGGAGGCATCCAAAAGGACTTCCCCAGCACTCTCAGCAGCCGCACAATGGGGAGGCCATGTTGATTCACCAAACTCACCAACTAAGGAAGCATGTCCAGCATAAACAACAGGCTTCCAAATCCCAGCAGAGACAGCCTGTCACACAGAAGTTCAGTGATGGAGACCATCCAGGAGAACAATCAGCAACAGCAGCTTCATCAGCAATGGAGGCATCCAAGGGATCTTCACCAGCAATTGCAGCAGCAAAAGGAGGAGTCCCTGTTGCTTCACACAACTCAGCACCTAGGGAAGCCTTTCCAGTAAACAATGAGCTTCCCAATCCCAAAGAAAGACAGAGTTACTCAAAGGGCTTGTCCATCCCAAACACCCAGCAGGAAGTTTTCAGCATCACCGGCAGCCACCACTCCACCAACTGCATCCATCCAAGCTTGCTACACTCTTGTAAAGCAAGTCCTGGCATCCACAACCACTCAGTCTACCATCATTGGTCATCCAGACCAATTCTAGTTCCCACCAACAACAGTCCAAGCAGCTGACTTTCTCAATGTTGTATCAATTGATTGAGGAAGAATCAGCTAATGTTTCCTAGGAGTTTTTTGTTCCTAGCGATTTTCTTTTCAAGTCCAAGCCAAGTTCCAGCATGATCAAGCATGGCACAGCAAGATTCAGAAGTCAGAACAAACAATCCCAGCAGGATTGTTTTATCAGTTTTTCCAGAACCCCAGCTCTGGGGCTATATGTTCTGATTTCTGTTCACAGGGGTTATTTTGGTCTTTCCAGCATGATATTCACCTGTAGAGATTACTTCCAGGTTAGCATTTGCGCGAGAATTACCTCAGTAAACTTATTTTTACCCCTTAGGAGAGGAAAGCTTCCTATTGGCTCATTTTGCCACTCTTTGGCAAATTGGTCCAATCAGATTTTAGTTAGCTTTTCTCTTTTATTTTCCAAGCAAATGTAATCCGGATCATATTAGATGCTTAGGATGTAATCATATGTATTTGTTTTAAGCTTTGTAAGTTAGAATTAGATCAGGGAGATTAGACAGAATGCTTATGCTTAAGCACCTGTTAATCAAACTGCTAGTTTTCTTTATATTTTGAAGTTTTCTATCAATGAAAGGCATCTTAGTGTTCATTCATTAGTATTCTCGAGTGTCTTAGTACCTCTGAAAGTTTATGAGTGTCCTATAACTCTCAACCTTGGTTAAATCAGTTCCTTTCACTGGAAATTGGCAAAATCCAGCAAGTGTAAGCTGAGCTTGATCATCCATGCTTTGTGTGTATGTAGAGGCATGTGTTGGAGAGTCCAATGCCCTTGATTATAGTTGTGGTGTGTCTGTATCAACTGTAAGCAAGCCTATCCTTTTATTATGTTATTGGGTTGTCTTCTATTCCAGCTTGTTGCTTTCAATCAGTTGTTGTAGTTTCAAGCATCCAATTGTGTGTGTATGTGTGAATGTATGATGTATTATAACTCAATACTCTGATCTTAGTGAGTTAGCATACATCATCTTGGTATCAGAGCATTGAATTCTTTCTTGGAGTATGTTTGCTTGTTTTAGTTAAAATGGCCGGAACTAGTAAATTACCACAGGAAGTCTTAGAACAAACTCTGAAAGAGAAGGAAGAAGTAGAACATATAATGAAGTTCTTGAGTGAGTAGTTGAATTATTACATGAGATTGCATAGACATGAGTTGCATAAGGAGACTGATGATGAGATGAAGGAAGGAGAAGGTGAGAATCCTTTTAGTAGGACATGGAAAGGAGGTCGAGGTCCTAGACCTACACCCAGGAGAAGGAGAAGGATAATAAGATCACCTAGAGTCAGTGAGCCTGAGGAAAATAGTGAAAGTGAAAGAGAAGTAAGAAGGGAAGATAGGAGGGTTGAGAAACTTGATTTTAAGATTGATATACCTGAGTATACAGGAGAACTAGATCTTGATGTTTTCCTTGATTGGTTACAGACAGTGGAAAGAGTCTTTGATTTGAAGGAGGTTTCAGAAGAAAACAAGGTGAAATTAGTAGCCTTAAAATTAAAAAAATATGCTTCTACTTGGTGGACTAATCTGCAGAGAAGGAGAATGGAGATTGGGGAAGCCAGAGTGAGTACCTGGATTGAGATGAGACAGAAGCTGAAGGAGAAGTTCCTTCCATATAACTACATGAAGGAGAACTACAACAAGTTGCAACATTTTATGTAGGGAAGCAAGTCAGTGGAAGAATATACCAAGGAGTTTGAGCATTTGCTTTGGAAGTGCAATATGCAGGAGAATGAGGTACAAACCAATATCAGGTACCTTGCAGACCTAAATGAAGAGGTCAAGAATGTTGTAGAGTTGCAGGTCTATGATTCCCTTGATGAGCTAAGTTCTTAGGCTCACAAAGTGGAACAGCAGAAGAAGTCTATAGCATAGGACTACAGCGGCAGCAGATACCCTGCCAAGCCCTATGCACCAGCCAAACCAAACCCCAATAAACCTTACAATCCCCCACAAAGAGTCTATCCACCCCCACCCCCACCTCAAGCCAGAAATCCAATCCCAAGACCCCCCACAAAATCAACCACAAAATCCCCCACAAAGAACCCCAGCCCCTATCAGCAGACCTTATTCAGAAAGAAGATGTTTCAGATGTCAAGGACTAGGGCACATTGCCTCTGAATCTCCAAACAAGAGAATGGTTACTCTTGCTGAGTACCAGGCAACCTTATTTGTTGATCCTGAACATGTGCAGGGAGAAGAACAGGAGTTTGAAGAGCATGAACATGACCCTATCTATGATGATGAGGTTATAGAAGAAGGTCTATAAGAGGGAGAAACGCTTGTGATCAGAAGAGTTTTAAGCAGCTTAGCAGTAGAGGAGGTAGAAGAGCAGAGGGAGAATATCTTTCATACAAGGTGCACTATTGGAGGGAAGGTATGCTCAATGATAGTAGACATTGGAAGCTGTACCAATGCAGCTTCTAGTACTATGGTGAAGAAGTTAAGCCTGGCAACCAAGCCTCACCCAACTCCATACACCATCCAGTGGCACAGTTCAGGCAAAGGTATCAAAGTTTCTACTAGGTGCCTTGTTGCTTTTTCAATTGGCCTGTCATACAAAGGTGAGGTCTGGTGTGATGTCTTACCTATGGATGCCTGTCATTTGCGTTTGGGTCGACCTTGGTTGTATGATAGATCAGTAAACCATTGTGGAAGAGCTAATACCTATACCCTGACCCTAAACCACAGAAATATTGTCCTTACTCCCATGAAACCCTCACAGTTAACCAAAAAAGCGAAAACCCTGTGTCCTGGACCTAGTCTTGATGTGTTGCTTCTATTTGATTATCATGAGTTTAGCACACAGAAGGACTTGATCCTTTTAGACCTTGAAGAGCCCTCAACACCACAAAATGACAACCCTTTATTCCTACGATTACTCCAGCAGTTTCAGCATGTATTTCCTGATGAAATGCCACCTAGTTTGCCACCTAAAAGAGATATCCAGCACAAAATTGACTTAGTGCCTGGATCAGTGTTGCCTAATAAGCCAGCTTATAGGATGACACCTGCAGATACCAATGAGATACAGAGGCAGGTGGATGAATTATTGGAGAAGGGAATGATTAGGGAGAGTTTGAGTCCATGTGCAGTCCCAGCCTTGTTAGTGCCTAAGAAAAATGGAAGTCAGAGAATGTGTATTGATTGTATGGCCATTAACAGGATCACTATCAAGTATAGGTACCCTATACCTAGACTTGAAGGTATGTTGGATGAGTTACATGGGTCAGCAGTCTCTTCTAAGATTGATTTGAGGAGTGGATACTACCAGATAAGGATCTATGAGGGAGATGAGTGGAAAACAGCCTTCAAGGACAAGGGAGGTTTGTTTGAATGGTTGGTCATACCTTTTGGCCTGACTAATGCCCCATCCACATTCATGAGACTTATGAACAAGGTTCTTAAGCCACTCATAGGCAAGAGTGTTGTGGTATACTTTGATGATATTCTTGTCTATAGCAGGTCTGAGCAAGAGCATGTCAAGCATTTGTAGGTGGTTTTAACTATTCTGAGCAGGGAGGAGTTATATGGGAATCTCAAGAAGTGTCACTTCTTTACATCCCAAGTGAACTTCTTGGGGTACATTGTTACAGCAGCAAGTATTCAGGTTGATGAGGAGAAGATCAAGGCAATAGGGAGTGGCCTGTGCCCACTTCTATTCATCAAGTCAGGAGCTTTCATGGCCTGGCTTCATTTTACAGAAGATTTGTCAAGAATTTCAGCACCATTTTGGCACCAATGACTGAAGTGGTGAAAGGGAAGTCCTTTATTTGGACAGCAGCAGCCTAGAAGGCCTTTGAAGAAGTCAAGGAGAGACTTACTTCAGCACCAGTCCTAGGACTACCTAGCTTCAACAAAGTTTTTGAGGTAGAATGTGATGCTTCAGGAGTTGGCATAGGATCAGTATTAACCCAGGAGGGCAAGCCAGTTGCCTATTTCAATGAGAAGTTAAATGATGCCAAGAGGAAATACAACACTTATGATAAAGAGTTCTATGCCATCATCAAAGCTCTTCAACACTGGAGACACTACCTAATTGGAGCAGAATTTATCCTACACAGTGATCATGAAGCCTTGAAGTTCATTCAAGGGCAGCAGAAGCTCAACACCAGGCATGCTGCTAGGGAAGAGTACATGCAGCAGTTCCACTTCATGATCCATCACAAATCAGGAGTGCTAAACAAGGGAGCAGATGCATTGAGTAGAAGCTACATGTTGCTTCATATGCTTGATTCTAGAATTATTGGTTTTGAGCATTTGAAACCTTTGTATCAGGAAGATGGAGACTTTAAGCAGGTGTACCTGAAGTGTCAGCAGCAATCCCAGGGTCTGAATCATATAGACCAGGGATATTTGTTCAAAGGAAGCAGGTTGTGTGTCCCTAAGAGCAGTTTTAGAGAACTGTTGATCACAGAAGTCCATTGAGGGAGTTTAGCAGGACATTTTGGAGTTGAGAAAACATTGTTGATGTTGAAAGAGCACTAGAGCTGGCCAAAGATGAGGAAAGATGTGGAGCATCTACTGAAAAGGTGCAATGTCTGTCAATTAGCAAAGTCACATAGCCTACCTCAAGGCTTGTACACCCCATTGCCAGTTCCCAGCAGTCCTTGGGAAGATGTCAACCTTGATTTTATTGTAGGTTTGCCAAGAACTCAGAGAGGGTAGGATTCAATCATGGTGGTGGTTGATAGATTCTCAAAGATGGCACATTTCATCCCATGCCACACCACCTTTGATGCCACAAGAGTAGCTGAGTTACACTTCCAGGAGATTGTCAGATTACATGGAATCCTAAAAACAATAGTGTCTGACAGGGATGCCAAGTTTTTGAGCCATTTTTGGGTTACCTTATGGAAGAAATTGGGCACCCAACTCAAGTATAGCACCACTTGCCACCCACAGACTGATGGCCAGACAGAGGTTACTAATAGAACACTTAGAGTCCTATTGAGAGCACTGATTCACAAAAATAAAGCAGGATGGGATACACTATTGCCCCATGCTGAGTTTGCTTACAACAAAGCACCATCCAAGGCCATAGGTTACTCTCTATTCCAAATACTCTATGGTAAAAATCCAATTTCCCCTTTGGATTTAGTTCCACTAACTACATCTGTCAAATTTAGTTTTGAATCAAGTAAAAGAGCAGATCAAATTAAGGAGCTTCATCAGCAAGTGAAGGAGAAAATTTACAAATATACAGAACAAGTGTCTACTGCAGCAAACAAGCACAGGAAGAAGGTGACTTTCCAGCCAGGAGATCTAGTTTGGATCCACCTCAGGAAGGACAGGTTCCCCAGCAAGAGAAAAGGCAAGCTACTACCAAGGGCAGATGGCCCCTTTGAAGTGCTTGAGAAAATTGGAGATAATGCCTACAGATTGGACCTATCTAAAGAGTATGGAGGCTCAACAACATTCAATGTAGTAGATCTTCGACCACACTATCTAGCAGATGAAGACCTTCCAAGTTTGAGGACAAACTTTCCTCAACCTGGGGAGGATGATGGAGACCATCCAGGAGAACAATCAGCAACAACAGCTTCATCAGCAAAGGAGGCATCCAAGGGATCTTCACCAGCAATTGCAGCAGCAGAAGGAGGAGTTCCTGTTGTTTCACACAACTCAGCAGCTAGGGAAGCCTTTCCAGCAGAAACAGCAGGCTTCCAAATCCCAGCAAAGACAGCAGGTTACTCAGCAGGCTTCTCAGCAGTCCAAACACCCAGCAGGAAGTTTTCAGCATCACCAGCAGCCACCACTCCACCAATAGCATCCATCCAGGCTTGCTACACTCTTGTAAAGCAAGTCCTGGCATCCACAACCACTCAGCCCACCAGCATTGGTCATCCAGACCAATTCCAGTTCCCAGCAACAACAGTCCAAGCAGCTGACTTTCTCAATGTTGTATCAATTGATTGAGGAAGAATCAGCTAATGTTTCCTAGGAGTTTTTTGTTCCTTGCCATCACTACAAAAAAAATGGCTTTCAACAGATTGTCAGTAACAGATATATTATCTGTTGGTAAAAGTGCATATTTACCAACATATTAAATATTTGTTGGTATTATTAATAATTTACCGACACCTATAAATCTGTTGGTAAAGTAATTACATTACCAACAGATAAAAATTAAATTGTCGGTATTATGTTTATAGTACCAACAAATGAAATATGGGTTGGTGTTATAACGTCTTTTACCAACAGTTAATATATTTAGAAAAAAACTAATGTTGGCATTAGTCTAATAAACAGGCTCCATATACCGATTCAAAAAAAACCCAAAGAAAACGCACACACAAGCCAAACTGGAAAGGATTGTTTGCGGTTTCAAACCCCTAATTCTCACTTCTCCGTATCTCCCCCTAACTCTCCCCCTACTTCGCCCTAATTTTTCACTGCCTTAGCAATTTCGAATCTCCTTTTCGCTCGTTTTCAGCAGTCCAAACACCCAGCAGGAAGTTTTCAGCATCACCAGTAGCCACCACTCCACCAACAGCATCCATCCAGGCTTGCTACACTCTTGTAAAGCAAGTCCTGGCATCCACAACCACTCAGCCCACCAGCATTGGTCATCCAGACCAATTCCAGTTCCCAACAACAACAGTCCAAGCAGCTGACTTTCTCAATGTTGTATCAATTGATTGAGGAAGAATCAGCTAATGTTTCCTAGGAGTTTTTTGTTCCTTGCCATCACTACAAAAAAAGTGGCTTTCAACAGATTGTCAGTGACAGATATATTATCTGTTGGTAAAAGTGCATATTTACCAACATATTAAATATTTGTTGGTATTATTAATAATTTACGGACACCTATAAATCTGTTGGTAAAGTAATTACATTACCAACAGATAAAAATTAAATTGTCGGTATTATGTTTATAGTACCTACAAATGAAATATGGGTTGGTGTTATAACGTCTTTAACCAACAGTTAATATATTTAGATAAAAACTAATGTTGGCATTAGTCTAATAAACAGGCTCCATATACCGATTGAAAAAAAAAAAACCCAAAAAAACGCACACACAAGCCAAACTGGAAAGGATTGTTTGCGGTTTCAAACCCCTAATTCTCACTTCTCTGTACCTCCCCCTAACTCTCCCCCTACTTCTCCCTAATTTATCACTGCCCTAGCAATTTCGAATCTCCTTTTCGCTCGTTTCTTGTGAGTTCTTATGCGTAATTTGTTCGCCGTAGGACTTGGAATCGAGGTTCTTCATCTCCTTTTCACTCGTTTTCTCTCTCTAGATTCGAACTATTTACATTGATTATTGTTAATTAGCCGTATAGTTTTCGAATTCGTAGTCTTTTATAGCTCTAACTCATAGTAATTGCCGTGGATTTAGTTTAGTTTTAACTTTGAATTTGATTTGATTTGGTTAATTTGGCTTATCTTGATTAATGATTTTGTTTCCGGTTAAATGTTTAACTGCGACTCATTTCGATGTGTTGATCAAGAAGATGCATGGAAAAGGCTCCAAAGAGAAGTCGAGTGACGTCTCTGGAGATTTGAAAAGCCGCACTGACGATGCCAACTTCACATATAAATTTTCAAGTATTACCCAGATCCATAAGTCAAAGTACATTCCCAATCATCATAGTCCATACTCCAAAACCCCATAAATACAATTTGAAACCTTAACTAAACCCAAAGTGCTTAATAGGGATACACGAGAGATTCAATCAAACATAATATTCCCAAGTACTCAACATCAAACTCAAACAAATAATATTAGCTTCTTGCATAACATCTCTTGGTACGGGAAAATAATAGATCGAAACAAAAGTAAAAATAAAACACATTAATAAAAACATGAAGAAACAATCAAACCGATGCATCCCAACCCACACCTACACTCACACTCCGATTTTAGCTTCCTAAGGTCTAACTAAACCTAAGAGACACTTAGGAGCTACTAGGTCGCAACCCAGAGCTCTGATACCATTCTGTAACGCCCCGAAAATTCAATTATAGAAAAGTCAAAGTCAAACTAACGTTAACAGACAAATTAGCGGAAGACTCAAAACTTTTATCAAGGCCACCGCCGTATCCCCGAAGGAACACAAGGCGAGAAGGAAACTACAACTGTCTGATAACGGTAAACCAACTGACAAACTCAAATTAAGAAAACAAACTTAGCAACCCTATCTTCAAGTCTTTCAAAAGGAAACATAACATAAAAGATAGCTTCTAAACATGTCGTCCTCACTTCTAATTCCCGTCCCTAGCATATAGAGCTTCACTTGAAAACAAAACATTTCAAAAATGAGGGGGAAATCTCAATAATGTCTACCCCTAACATTAAAAACAAGTTAAGTTCATTTCAATTCATTTGAGGGAGAGGGAACAAGTCAAACCATTTCACAAACCTTTAATCCCTCAACTACTTCCCTCAACCCAACCAATCCATATTTTATTATGCGAGCGGGATACAATATCCCTTAGAGTAACATTCGCCTACCAAAGGCATCAAAACAATTTCCTACCAAAGGCATCAAAAATCATCTATCCTATATCAAGGATGAAACCCTGATCTCCTGACACATAACCCATACAGGCATCAAATCCTGGTCTCCGGGTTATCGCCCGCAAAAACATTAGCCTATCAAGGCATCAAAACAATCGCCCACCAAAGGCATCAAAGCAATCGCCTACCAAAGGCATCATAATCGTCTATCCTATATCAGGGATGAAACCCTGATCTCCTGACACATAACCCATACAGGCATCAAATCCTGGTGTCCGGGTTATCGCCCGCAAAAACATTAGCCTACCAAAGGCATCAAACAATAAACCCGCTTAATGTTTCACTTTGAATTATTAGTGTCTTATGCAACACTCAGCTCACAGCTCTCAAGTCAAACCCAACCCAGGTTACCAAAATTAGTAATAAACCACTAATAAAAGACCATCCAGTTTCTCAATTCATAAATCAATAATCACAACAAATACGCACAATTATCCAAAACAAACGGTCACATTTCAACAAAAAGTCCCCTTTCGGGATGCAATTCTCAAAACAGATTAGAAAACATTAAAACACATTTAAAGAGCATCCCAGTGGGGATTAGAGCATACACATTACCTGGTTAACTTCACTTCACAGCAAAACGAACACACTTAAGCTCACTAACGACGCGAATTAGCTCGGGCCTAAAATAGAAATAATTATTCTAATCAAAACGCGCCCTTTGTAGTTAGTATTAACTACCTTCTACCTAACCCTCCCCTAGGAACACTATAAGTTCCTATCAATCATGAATTTACACATAAAATTACTTAACACATTCCAAGTAATCGCATAATAATACCAAATAAACCTTTTCAATCAACAACACATTCGTTAATAATTCACATAAATAAGACAGATTATAGCATCCACATAAAAAAGGGTCGTAACTTGACTTCCCGACATCCTATGGGTCTGGTTTTGGACTTTTCGGAAACCTCGGGATGTCTACTAAAACTCTTATGTTAAACTCGAGAGAAAAAACATGCTCTAATGTCCTCAAAACGTCATCAATCCAAACTGTCCAGATGTGACCTAGGTCTAGTAATCGAGGTATAACTCGACTTGTAAAATTCCAAAGTCCGATCCGTAAAATTCCAATGAAAGCTAACATCTAAGGAGACCTCCAGTTCAAAGTTTTCGATCAAACGACGACTATATCTCTCAGGTTGATCCATTCTTTACACATCATCGAAATTGTCCCGTCCCCGGCTCCTATATAGTTGGTAATTTCGGTTCTACTGTTCACCATTCGATCCCGGGGTCCCAATTTGGACTTAAAACAGTAACTAAGGGTAAGGGTACTTAATCTAATCCAACCAAGGTCCAAAAGCTACCACTTATACCAAATAATTTAAACCTTTTTAGGTTAAGAACTTGATAATAGCATAATAATACTGCAAGCACGTAATAATAACATAATAATGATATAAATGCGTAAAGTTTAAAACTTTACTAAACATAAATATTATAAAACATATAAAACAATCAAAGAAGTTTTAGAATTCTCTTTAGGTAATTACAACATAAATTTTTACAAAGAAAACCCGATAGTAACGTATTAATAATATATACACGTAATAATCACATAGTAATAACATAATTACGTAAACTTTGAAAATTTAGTAAATATAATACATTACAAAATTATAGAAAACAGAAGGAGGGGATTGTAGAACACCTTTTAATAAAATACAACATGACTTTTAATTACTTATAACATAGTTTTAACGTATAAAATGAATACTTAATTTAAAACAAATAAATCATAAAGTAGAACTATAATTAAGCAATATATTCATGAATATGAATCCAAACCCTATTAAAACACAAATAATAATAATAATAATAATAATAATAATAATAATAATAATCAAACGAATAGTTAAGAAACAAGATTAACATGTATATATGGATTACGTACGTATCCATAGCACAGCAGCATGCATATTACTACCAACACACAGCTAGGACCAAGGATGAAGTTTATACCCAAAAACAAGAGAGGAAGGAGGCCGAGGCGGCTGACTGGAGGCGGCGGCGGTTCCGGGACGACAACAAGGTGGTGGAGTGCCCGACGGGGGTGCGACGAACGTCCCAACAGCAGCAAGAAACAAGCTTTGTTACGCGGCTCGGTGGCTCGAGGTTGTGGTTTGGTGGTAAGGGCGGCTGAGCAGTAGCCTCCGGTGGCCTGTGCGCCGACTTTTGACGTCGGATCAGTGACAACGGGCGGTCTCGGTGGTGGCGGGGTTGGCCGTTATCGCGGGTCGAAAGCAGCAGCATCACTAGTGGTCGTCTTCCTCTCGTTCAAGGCGACGACCACGATGGACGCCGGCAACAGTGGAGGCGCGGCGGTCGTTTGACGTGGAAGGGCGGCGGCCTTCGGTCTATGTGGTGGTGCGCGGCGACATCAATTGTTGACGGCGCGACGGGGCAATAACCGAGCGGAGGGGGAGGAAGAAAATGGAAAGTGAGAGAAGAGGGGAAGTAGGGAAAGTTGTGGTGGTTCGTAGGCTGGGGTTTGAGGTGGTGGCGGTGTGGTCGGCCGTGGCAAACGGTGGTTGAGATGAAACGGCAGAGAGTGTGAGAGAGGAAAGAGAGATTAAAGAAGTTAGGGAGGAGTGTCGTGTGTTTGTTTGTGACTTAGGTTAATTAGCCTTCATTAAGCTCTAATCCTCCCTTTCCTAACTGATTAAGATCCTAATCCAACTCTAACAAAACTTCCTAACTGACTAACAAATCAAATCATACCCAATTTTAACTAAGATGAACTTTACCCCTACTAATACTCCTAATTAATCCTACTAGTTAATCCTAATACTAATACTACTTCTAATAACTAGCACTAATAATAATAATAAAAAAAGACACATTATAATAATCACCTAATAGTAATAATAATCATATAACAATAATAATCAGGTAATAGTATTAACAATAATAATCATAATTTTAATCATGAAAATAATAATAGTAATAATAGTAATAATAAGAATGACAACCCATGATATTACCAATACACCCTTGTTAGTCCCTCACGATCCTACGAGCTCAAGTGTTAGCAAAAATAAGCACAAACGAATAATAATAAATAACGAAGTCAAACATAATATACTAACGATGTCACGGTCAACATCTTTGGATTTTTCGGGGTTTTACATCATTACCTCCTTAAAAGAAGTTTCGTCCTCGAAACTTAAACTTAGACCTAACGGTTCGGCAACAATCCTAATGGTTCCGTTCTTCCTACAACTCGAGGTTTTACATCATTACCTCCTTAAGAGAAGTTTCGTCCTCGAAACTTAAACTCCACACCAACGGTCTGCCAAACGGAACTAACGGTCGCGCTAACCAAAAATTCGGTGTTTTACATCATTACCTTCTTCAAAAGAGTTTTGTCCTCGAAACTCGACGCATCTTATGTTTTGAGTAGGTGCTGATACTTCAATTTCATCTCTTCCTTGGCTTTCAAGGTGACTTTAGTTTTGGCATAATTTTCCCGTCACACTTTCACTATAGTGACGATCCTTCATAGTAGTTACTTCTTTCTTCAATCTAGAATCTCCAGCGACTGCTCCTCGTAGATCAAGTCCTCTTTCGGCCTCCGAACTCTCATCAGAGGTCTTGTTCTTGTGTCAGGCCTTCCTTGGGGTTATATTCCGTACCCACCTCGGGTTTGCAAGTCTTTTAGAGGAGCTAGAGTCTCGTGCTCATAGCAAAGGTGGTGATATGGCATATACCATGTGTCAAAACAAAATGCATGCACTTGCAACACAGAACGAAACAAGGAGAAGAAACACATCCCATTCCCCAGAGGTATTGCTTATAGTCGCTCTCACAATGAACGTCCCCAGTAGACTCAACAACTTATAGCCAAGTCTAAATCCAACTTTACCCTAATCTTCCCATTATCGATCTTCTAAAATCATGAAATAAAATCTTTAGAACACACCAAACTGATAACTACCAACACCCAAAATGTTATAGATCCCAATAATCACCTCTCAAAACAAGTCTTTTACTTCTGTGCTAGGGTAACATAAAATAACGATAGTTTTCAATAGTTTCCCTTGATAGCCCAAGTAAGACCAAAATGTCTAATTTTCCTCTAATGCAACTGTAAAATTTTCCTCCCTTCCAATGACAACATCCCCATTATGTCAATCACCACAAGACTATTTAATAATATGTAACCATACGACATAACTTCCTTGAGACAAACTTTTATCCGTAAGAGAAAGAGAAATTCCCGTTAATAATCTCAGATGTCAGATCACTAACCTGACGCCTCAAATGACACATGAACCTTATGTTTTCATCTAATATAAGACCAAAAGCTAACATTGACACAATCCAAGACATGATTAACACTGTAGTTAATTTACCAATTCACCATTTAACTCTAAAACACTTAATTACCACGCCAAATGAGATTTTCACTTATCTTACATATGCCTAATAAGAACTAGCACTTGCCAATCATTACCCTCTCAATCTTCTCAAATGGAGTTTCGTCCCCGAAACTCAAATTACCACCCAACACCTCAAATAAGAGTCATCCTTAGACCCGATGCTTCCTCAAAAGCATTAATTCAACCTCAATATTTCCCAAAGCTAGATTATACCCAACTGCAACTTAAAGCTTTCATGTACTTAAGCCATCAAAATCATCACCACTTCTATTTTAGAACCACTAATAATGGTAATTATCAAATCTACCACGTGTTTCAAGCACAAAAAGTATAGGGACCTGTGTTAGACAATAACTTGCTTCGTACATCTCATCATTTATCTTCCATTAACAGTAATCTCCATAACCAATATAAGTAACCAGACATGATCCAACACTTTACTCAGCTCCTCCAATATCTTAAGCACTATATACTCATTATGTCTAATTTCTTCCCTAATAGTTCTGGATAATAGACGTCACCATCAACATAGATTGACAAATCAAAGAAATAAATTGCTCTAATAAACATGCGATAATCAAACGATTCAGTTGGATGGTACCCAGCAGAATTAATCAAATAATATTTCCACAGATTCATCAAATGTAAATAGATTATCCCAGAAAATATTCAGACAGGCCAATCAAATGATATTCATACCGAACCTAACCACGTGGGATTCAGACAGTATTGTGGGCATCAAATACCTACAGCTTTCATTATGGGTTATACCCACTTCTCAGACGATCGACTCACTTCATGTACACAATCATAAATAAAAGGCTCGCAATAGGGAATAGACAATTACGTACATAGACTCACATGTTTGCATATATATGAATGGCAGTAAGCATATATGAGACCCTGAATCGTGATGTACAACAGAAACTCACTTTAAACATTCAAGGGTGAAATATTAAAATCAAATAGTTACGGATCAAGTATATCTCCATCCCATAGTGAATAAAACTCTTTCAAAGTACCACTTTGTCGTTCTTAACAATCTAATCATCCTGACAACTTCTCAGCTTGTAGATAACATAATAATAATAATTGCACCACTCCACTTCAATAACAGCACCCTCAATCATATTACATAACTAGAAAAAGAAACCTTTTTATTTTTTTCCACCACACGTTTCCTCACATTCTTTGATTCGTGACCTTAATACAACTTAAGATCCCTATAATTACAATAACCTTGAAAGATCTTCCTTAGCTCAATATTACCTTAAGGGTCCGTTTGGACCTTGGAAAACAGCATGGAAAAAAAATTATTTTGGAAAATGAAAATCTTTCCTTTGTTTTGATTGAAGAAAAAGGAATGGAAAAAAAATAGTTGAAAAATTGCATGGAAAATTTGGAGTAACAATGAATAAAAAATTTTCCCTTCAAAAATGAAACGAAAGTTGGGAGAAAAATTTTGGATCAGAGCCAACCTTTCTTTTCATCCTCTCTCTAACTCGTCTCTCTCTCTCTCTCTAACTCGTTTCTCTCTCTCTCTCTCTATCTCTCTCTCTCTCACACACTCTCTCTTCTCTCTCTCTCTCTTTAACTTTCTTCTCTCTCTCTAACTCTCTTCTCTCTCTCTCTCTCTCGCTCTCTCTCTAACTTTCTTCTCTCTCTCTCTCTCTAACTCTCTTCTCTGTCTCTCTCTAACTTTCTTCTCTCTGTCTCTCTCTCGCTCTCTCTCTTCCCTCTTCTCTCTCTCTCTCTCTCTAACTCTCTTCCCTCTTTCTCTCACGCACTCTCTCTTCTTTCTCTCTAAGTCTCTTCTCTATCTTCTCTCTCTCTCTCTCTAACGTTCTCTCTCTGGCTCTCTCTCTAAGTCTCTCTCTCTCTCTCTCTCTAACACTGTTCTCTCTCTCTCTCTCTCTAACTCTCTTTTATCTCTCTCTCTCTCTATCGCTTTCTCTCTCTCTCTCTAACTCTCTTTTCTCTTTCTCTAACTCTTTTTTCTCTCTCTCTCTCGCTCGCTCTTTCTCTCTCTCTAACTCTCTTTTCTCTCTCTTTATCGCGCTCTTTCTCTCTCTCTAACTCTCTTTTTTTTCTCTCTTTGTCGATCTCTCTATCTCTCTAATTCTCTTTTCTCTCTCTTTTCTCTCTCTCTCTCTCTCTCTCTCTCTCTCTCACTCTCTCTTTCTCTCCCAAATCACATCATATGATCTAAAAAAATGAAACTTGATATTTACAAGTTTTCTTGCAAATTTTATTTTTCCATGTATCTTTCCTCAAACCAAACAAGGAAAAGAAAATTGAATAGAAAATCAATTTTTTTTCCTTCAAAATTTACTTGAACCAAACAAGAGAAAGAAATTTACTGTACCCCAAAAAAATTTTCCTCCTAATTTTTTTTCCAGGAGATATTTTTTCCATCCTGTTTTCCTAGGTCCAAACGGACCCTTAAAGTATTCACTTACTCCAATACTTTGAAAACCAAAATTAGTTTTAATCCTTAGCTTGAAGTCTCATAATCCAATGTCGCAAAGTCAAGTTTAACCAATCGATTGTCAACAAAATCTTGTCTGAACTCCTTATCCCAAAAACAAATTCCTTTTCCTTTAAAAGAGATCCTTGAAATTCCATATCCTGACCAAAACCAATCATAATCCCAATATTACTCTGAAGCCCTTCATCTGCTCTCAATACTTGAATGAAACAATGTCCATTCAAACATACGTGAAGTCTCTAACTTACCGTACCACCTAAAATCAAATTAGCCACGAGATTAAGCACAAAACATTCACTTCAACTATACCCCTCAACTCAAGCATTAACCAACACTTTCCTTACAAAGATTCCTTTAACCAAAGACTTCGACTTAGAATGAACCGCGTTGAGTCACAAACATTAATTTAACCCCAAAACATAAAATTGTAATCAAATGCCAACTTCACATATAAATTTCAAGTATTCCCCAGGTCCATAAGTCAAAGTACATTCCCAATCATCATAGTCCATACTCCAAAACCCCATAAATACAATTTGAAACCTTAACTAAACCCAAAGTGCTTAATAGGGATACCCGAGAGATTCAATCAAACATAATATTCCCAAGTACACAACATCATACTTAAACAAATAATATTAGCTTCTTGCATAACATCTCTTGGTACGGGAAAATAATTGATCGAAACAAAAGTTAAAATAAAACACATTAATAAAAACATGAAGAAACAATCAAACCGATGCATCACAACCCACACCTACACTCACACTCCGATTTTAGCTTCCTAAGGTCTAACTAAACCTAAGAGACACTTAGGAGCTACTAGGTCGCAACCAAGAGCTCTGATACCATTCTGTAACGCCCCGAAAATTCAATTATAGAAAAGTCAAAGTCAAACTAACGTTAACAGACAAATTAGCGGAAGACTCAAAACTTTTATTGGGTGTCACTGCCGTATTCCCGAAGGAACACAAGGTGAGAAGGAAACTACAACTGTCTGATAACGGTAAACCAACTGACAAACTCAAATTAAGAAAACAAACTTAGCAACCCTATCTTCAAGTCTTTCAAAAGGAAACATAACATAAAAGATAACTTCTAAACATGTCGTCCTCACTTTTAATTCCCGTCCCCAGCATGTAGAGCTTCACCTGAAAACAAAACATTTCAAAAATGAGGGGGAAATCTCAATAATGTCTACCCCTAACATTAAAAACAAGTTAAGTTCATTTCAATTCATTTGAGGGAGAGGGAACAAGTCAAACCATTTCACAAACCTTTAATCCCTCAATTACTTCCCTTAACCCAACCGATCCATATTTTATTATGCGGGCGTGATACCATATCCCTTAGAGTAACATTCGCCTACCAAAGGCATCAAAACAATCGCCTACTAAAGGCATCAAAAATCATCTATCCTATATCAAGGATGAAACCCTGATCTCCTGACACATAACCCATAAAGGCATCAAATCCTGGTCTCCGGGTTATCGCCTGCAAAAACATTAGCCTATCAAGGGATCAAAACAATCGCCCACCAAAGGCTTCAAAACAATCGCCTACCAATGGCATACTAATCGTCTATCCTATATCAGGGATGAAACCATGATCTCCTGACACATAACCCATACAGGCATCAAATCCTGGTCTCCGGGTTATCGCCCGCAATAACATTAGCCTACCAAAGGCATCAAACAATAAACCCGCTTAATGTTTCACTTTGAATTATTAGTGTCTTATGCAACACTCAGCTCACAGCTCTCAAGTCAAACCCAACCCAGGTTACCAAAATTAGTAATAAACCACTAATAAAAGACCATCCAGTTTCTCAATTCATAAATCAATAATCACAACAAATACGCAAAGTTATCCAAAACAGACGGTCACATTTCAACAAAAAGTCCCATTTCGGGATGCAATTCTCAAAACAGATTAGAAAACATTCAAAACACATTTAAAGAGGATCCCAATGGGGATTAGAGCGTAGACATTACCTGGTTAACTTCACTTCACAGCAAAAACGAACACACTTGAGCTTACTAACGACGCGAATTAGCTCGGGCCTAAAATAGAAATAATTATTCTAATCAAAACGCGCCCTTTGTAGTTAGTATTAACTACCTTCTACCTAACCCTCCCCTAGGAACACTATAAGTTCCTATCAATCATGAATTTACACATAAAATTACTAAACACATTCCAAGTAATCGCATAATAATACCAAATAAACCTTTTCAATCAACAACACATTCGTTAATAATTCACATAAATAAGACAGATTATAGCATCCACATAAAAAAGGGTCGTAACTTGACTTCCCGACATCCTATGGGTCTGGTTTTGGACTTTTCGGAAACCTCAGGATGTCTACTAAAACTCTTATGTTAAACTCGAGAGAAAAAACATGCTCTAATGTCCTCAAAACGTCATCAATCCAAACTGTCCAGATGTGACCTAGGTCTAGTAATCGAGGTATAACTCGACTTGTAAAATTCCAAAGTCCGATCCGTTCTACCGTTCCCGGCTCCTATATAGTTGGTAATTTCGGTTCTACCGTTCACCATTCGATCCCGGGGTCCCAATTTGGACTTAAAACAGTAACTAAGGGTAAGGGTACTTAATCTAATCCAACCAAGGTCCAAAAGCTACCAGTTATAACCAAATAATTTAAACCTTTTTAGGTAAATGCGTAAAGTTTAAAACTTTCTAAACATAAATATTATAAAACATATAAAACAATCAAAGAAGTTTTAGAATTCTCTTTAGGTAATTACAACATAAATTTTCACAAAGAAAACCTGATAGTAACGTATTAATAATATATACACGTAATAATAACATAGTAATAACATAATTACGTAAACTTTGAAAGTTTAGTAAATATAATACATTACCAAATTATAGAAAACAGAAGGAGGGGGGTTTTAGAACACCTTTTAATAAAATACAACATGACTTTTAATTACTTATAACATAGTTTTAACGTATAAAATGAAAACTTAATTTAAAACAAATAAATCATAAAGTAGAACTATAATCAAGCAATATATTCATGAATATGAATCCAAACCATATAAAACACAAATAATAATAATAATAATAATAATAATAATAATCAAACGAATAGTTAAGAAGCAAGATTAACGTGTATATATGGATTACGTACGTATCCATAGCACAGCAGCATGCATATTACTACCAACACACAGCTAGGACCAAGGATGAAGTTTATACCCAAAAACAAGAGAGGAAGGAAGCCGAGGCGGCTGACTGGAGGCGGCGGCGGCTTCGGGACGACAACAAGGTGGTGGGGTGCCCGACGGGGGTGCGACGAACGTCCCAACAGTAGCAAGAAACAAGCTTTGTTACGCGGCTCGGTGGCTCGGGGTTGTGGTTTGGTGGTAAGGTCGGCTGAGCGGTAGCCTCCGGTGGCCTGTGCGCTGACTTTTGACGTCGGATCAATGACAACGGGCAGTCTCGGTGGTGGCGGGGTTGGCCGTTATCGCGGGTCGAAGCGAAGATCACCACCGGCGTCTTCCTCTCGTTCGGGCGACGACCACGATGGACGCCTTATGATGGAGGCGCGGCGGTCGTCTGATGTTGAAGGGCGGCGGCCTTCGGTCTGTGTGGTGGTGTGCGGCGACATCAATTGTTGACGGCGCGACGGGGCAATAACCGAGCGGAGGGGGAGGAAGAAAATCGAAAGTGAGAGAAGAGGGGAAGTAGGGAAAGCTGTGGTGGTTCGTGGTGGCTGCCGGGGTTTGAGGTGGTGGCCGGCCAATGTGCTACTGATGGTTGAGATGAAACGGCAGAGAGTGTGAGAGAGGAAAGAGAGAGTAAAGAAGGTAGGGAGGAGTGTCACGTGTTTGTTTGTGACTTAGGTTAATTAGCCTTCATTAAGCTTTAATCCTCTCTTTCCTAACTGATTAAGATCCTAATCCAACTCTAACAAAACTTCCTAACTGACTAACAAATCACATCATACCCAATTCTAACTAAGTTGAACTTTACCCCTACTAATACTCCTAACTAAACCTACTAGTTAATACTAATACTAATACTACTTCTAATAACTAGCACTAATAATAATAATAATAAAAAAAGACACATTATAATAATCACCTAATAGTAATAATAATCATATAACAATAATAATCAGGTAATAGTACTAACAATAATAATCATAATTGTAATCATGATAATAATAATAGTAATAATACTAATAATAACAATGACAACCCATGATATTACCAATACACCCTTGTTAGTCCCTCACGATCCTAAGCTCAAGTGTTAGCAAAAATAAGCACAAACGAATAATAATAAATAACGAAGTCAAACATAATATACTAACGACGTGACGGTCAACATCTTTAGATTTTTCGGGGTTTTACAATAGGACATAGGAGTCATTAGTGTAGCTTGTAGCTGGTAGGTGCTTTGTGCGTAGATATGTGCATCAATAGTGGTTTTTCTTATAAAGGAGAAACTCAAGGGGTTTGATTGCTTCTCATTGGTTTGGTGTTGGGGTGTCCTGATGTGATATGGACAGGAAGGAGGTTGCAGCTTGAGGGCAGTGTGTTGTTTGCACATTTAGAAGTAAGGTTGTGAAGGAAGGTTGAGAAACTCAGAGGAATGGTTCTCTCTCTCTCTCTCTCTCTCTCTCTCTCTCACACACACACACACACACACATACACACAACAGAAAATTGGACTGAAATCTTGGTTTGTGGATTCCAACAGATGTGGAAGATCAAGCGGTCAAGATATTAGTTGAAGAGCAAATGCAGATTACTACAATCCATAGTCTCGAAAAAGATATATCTTCAGGTTTATTCTGTTTTGATTTCGCTAAGTTTACTTGCCTTTGGTGTGTCAATATTTGTGCATTTCATTTGATCCTGTTATTATGGTTCCTTTCAAAGAAGTTGATTCATAATAGTACTCGATATCCTGCACAATTCACCTTTTGTTTTTTAAGTCTTTTATTTGATGTATTTGGACACATTATCATTCACTAAATAGGCATTTCATTGCCAATTATATGAAAGAGAAAAGAGAAGCATAATCAGTGTGGTGCTTGTGAAATAGTGATAATGTTAACTTCCATTGTCTTGTAAGTAGTGATTGTGTGGTTTTGACGGATGCCTAATTTAATTTTTATTCATTTATGTTTGCTGGTAGATCATGCGTGTGCTTTTATGTCAACCAGCGTTTGCTCGTTTGCTCAGCGTTTGTCTGCACAATTCACCTTCTTGTTCTATATATATTCGTTCAACTTTACTGTTGTTGCCATTCCTCGCAATTATCCTATGCTTTGTATCTTGCTGTTGCTCTCCCTCTGGCTACTGCTTCCAGCGTCGTGTTTACGGAAATTTCCCTGGGCTCCGTATCTTTGCTCCCTTATCTCTTTCCCCAAATCTGACACGAATTGAATCGATTTGGATTCGAAGCTGAGAGAATCGATTTCATTTTTTAGTAATTCTAGAGTACTTTCAAGCCTGATGCAAAATTTGACCTGTTTATTAGATGACTTAAGCCGAACCAACTTGTTTCTCAACTCTATTGAAGATTTGGGTTGTTGCTACCCAGGATTCTGTCCTAGAGTTTCAAGCGTTCACCATTAATTTGTAACATTTTTACCACATTATGATTGTGAATAGCCTCTAACTTGGACTGTGATTGTGAGATATTGGGTTCTGAATTGCTTCTGGTCCCTTGTTTGGCTTTTGGGTAATGCAGTACTTTCACTCTGATTGGGATTGCTGTTACAATGAATTCTGCTACAACAATCACTTGGTGGAAATGCAAAGCACTCTATCATCTGCAACATATCTCCCAATGTCAAGTAAATATTTATGCAACAATCTTTTCTTTTCCTCTCAAAATATGCCTATAATTATGCTAGTAGACACTGTTTTATTAGTGTTACATTTACCCACAGCTTGCTTAATTGCTCTTGTCCTTGATTATAGACATTATGGTGAATTAGACAATTTCTACCGGATGGGAAAGAACAAAAAATTATGATACCCTCCTGAAAGAACAAAAAATTACGATATCTCCTAACATTCATGATTGTTGTCTACTTTAATCTGTTAAAGTAATACAAACGCTAATAATAATACAAAGTAAAAAAAAAAATAGATTTCCCTATTGGGATGGGACACAAGCTGAAGCGATCAAGTTTCCGGGACATTTATTCTGTTTTTATTTCTTTGGGTCCAGGAGGCGCATTAGCAAATACTCAGTACATAATACTTAATACTACTAGATAGTTTGAAATAAGATTAAACTGATGCTTGCTCTTCGTCTCTTTGCCTGATTCTATCTTGTAGGTGGGATCAACCTGTTGATTTTGGACCTTCATCAATTTGTTGGATCAGAATTCATGTGTTGTTGTGCCATTTCCCTACTTTGTTTAAATAGGTTAGCGCAGAAAGTATGTGTTTCATTCTCCATTCAAGAAATCCACTGCTAGTTGATTATCAATCTCGGAGGCCTTATGTAATGCGAATCTCAGCATGCAAATTTGTCAAGATAAAAAGTGGAACTCCAGGTCTTTGGCCAGCCTAAGCCCCTGCCTGAACTGTCTTATTATTCCATGTGCCATCTGCACTCCCTTTAGTGGCCGGTGGTACTATTGAAGTTGCATTAATAAGGTTTCTCTATTCTTTCTTTTAACTTTCATTCAATCAAAACCAGTAATACAGTTTCCTTAGAGCACAGTTTGAGGTCCTTGGAGTTTTATTTTGTGTCGGAGCTTTCTGTACAATTGCTAACCTGCAGCATCAGAAATATAGGCTATTGGGTCAGCAAATTGTTCTAGTCTACAAACCTCCCCACTTTGCCAAACTTGCTTCTCCCCAACTGACTAGGGCATACACCCAATGTCCCTGTTCCTCTTGGCAGGTAGACTTAGTAACCTTACATATACCAAAATCCTTGGCTTCTTTCTCGATTTTGGAAATATAGGCAATTGCGTCAGCAAATTCAGTGTCAGTAGGGCAAAATTCAGGGGCTAATGGCATTCATGAGCCATTTGGGTATCTCAACATTGACCATTTGGGTGAGAATAATGGACTTGAAATCAAATGCAAAGTGTTGTGTATGGTCTTGTTAGCTATGTATATAAATGCCTTCTATACCATTTTTTGATTAATGTCTATATTTATTATTATTATTATGAATTTGACTTCTTATAAGTTTGCAGGAAATACCGGAAGATCTGCATGATCTTATTTGAAAGATGATGCCGATGCTGATGAATGTGACTAAAATATCGTTGAAGAAAATGTAAATCGAGAACATTAGAGTTAGGTTTTTACAATATTACTCTCAATATTAGCAAATACGATTTTGGTACTTGCACTTGATTAAGTTACATTTCAATTTTGACGTTATGTATTTAGCAATTCGAGACATCCAATGAATACAATTTGAGATTTTCTGATATTGTAATTAAAACTAGTTAGTTGTGTACATGTATAATATATTGTAATAACATATTTATAGATGCATAAGACTATCGTCATTATTTCAAAGAAATATTTTTGTTTTATAATTGCACTAATTGTATTACCAACAGATATATTTGTTGGACAATGTTTTTGAAATTTGGCGGAAAATGTATTACCAACAGATAAAGTGTGTGGGTAATATTTTTACCAACATTTAAAGATGTTGGTATATGTTACTTATCCCCGACATATATTAACTGTTGGCATAAAATTCCCAACACCAACATTACAAAACTGTTGGCATTAGTTAGCAATACCAACATATTACAATATCTGTTGGTAATACTTTTACAATCAAGTTTATTTCCAACAGATAGTGACAGATAATTATCTGTTGGTAAAACTTTTTACCAACAGATATTGGACTTTTACCAACAGATAAGCTCTGTTGGCAAAAGAGCTTTTTTTTGTAGTGCATGTTCTTTTCAAGTCCAAGCCAAGTTCCATCATGATCAAGCATGGCACAGCAAAATTCAGAAGTCAGAACAGACAATCCCAGCAGGATTGTTTTATCAGTTTTTCCAGAACCCCAGCTCTGGGGCTATATGTTCTGATTTCTGTTCACAGGGGTTATTTTAGTCTTTCCAGCATGATATTAGCCTGTTGAGGTTACTTCCAGGTTAGCATTGGCATGGGAATTACATCAGTAAACTTATTTTTACCCCTTAGGAGAGGAAAGCTTCCTATTGGCTCATTTTCCCACTCTTTGGCAAATTGGTCCAATTAGATTTTAGTTAGCTTTTCTCTTTTATTTTCCAAGCAAATGTAATCCGGATCATATTAGATAGCTTAGGATGTAATCATATGTATTTGTTTTAAGCTTTGTAAGTTAGAATTAGATCAGGGAGATTAGACAGAACGCTTATGCTTAAGCACCTGTTAATCAAACTGCTAGTTTTCTTTATATTTTGAAGTTTTCTATCAATGAAAGGCATCTCAGTGTTCATTCATTAGTATTCTCGAGTGTCTTAGTACCTCTGAAAGTTTGTGAGTGTCCTATAACTCTCAACCTTGGTTCAATCTGTTCCTGTCACTGGAAATTGGCAAAATCCAACAAGTGTAAGTTGAGCTTGATCATCCATGCTTTGGTGTGTCTGTAGAGGCATGTGTGGGAGAGTCCAATGCCCTTGATTACAGTTGTGGTGTGTCTGTATCAACTGTAAGCAAGCCTATCCTTATATTCTGTTATTGGGTTGTCTTTTATTCCAGCTTGTTGCTTTCAATCAGTTGTTGTAGTTTCAAGCATCCAGTTGTGTGTGTATGTGTGACTGCATGATGTATTATAGCTCAATACTCCGATCTTAGTGAGTTAGCATACATCATTCAGCTACCCAGAAGAAGGTTCACAGTACCTTCAGCAGCCACCAAGCCACCCACAGCATCCATCCAAGCTAGCTACACACTTGTGAAACAAGTCTTGGCAACTTCAGCCACTCGGCCCATCAGCATTGGTCACTCAGGCTAAGTTTAGTTCCCAACAGCAACAGTCCAAATGGCAGTCTTTCTCAATATCATATCTCTTGATTGAGGAAGATTCAGCCAAAGTTTCCTAGGAGTTTTTTGTTCTATGTCATGCCATTTTCAAGTCCAAGCCAAGTCCCAGCATGTTCGAGAATGGCATCGTCAAGATTCAAGTGCCAGAACAAACAATCGCAGTAGGGTTGTTTGTTATCAGTTTTTCCAGAACCTCAGTTCTAAGGCTAAGTATTTTGTTATCTATCCATAGGGGTTGTTTTGGTCTTTCCAGCATAATATTAACCTGTTGAGATTACTTCCAAGTTAGCACTGGCGCGAGAATTACCTCAGTAAATCAATATTTACCCCTCTAAGGAGGAAAGCCTCTCATTGGTTCATTTTGCCACCCTTTTGGCAAATTGGTCCAATCAGAACTTAGCTTACATTTTTCTTTTATTTTCTTGCAAGTATAAGCCGGATAATATTAGCTAGCTTAGGATGTAATCAGTTGTATTTATTTTAAAGTTGTGTAGCTTAGATTAATCCTGGGAGATTAGACAATCAGTTTATGCTTAAGCAACTTCTAATCAAACTGTTAGTTTTCTTTATATTCTAAAGTTTCCAACAATGTAAGGATCATCGGTGTTTAGTTCAATAGTATTCTCGAGTGTCTTAGAACCTCTGAATGTTTGTGAGTGTCCTACAACTCTCAATCCTTGGTTAAATCAGCTCATGTCACTGGATATTGGCAAAAATCCAGCAAGTGTCAGCTGTGCTTGATCATCTATACTTTGGTGTGTCTGTAGAGGCATGGATGTGAGAGTCCTTTGCCCTTGAATGCAGTTGTGGTGTGTCTGTATCAACTGTAAGCAAGTCTATGTTTTATATTCTGAATTGGGTTGTCTTCTATTTCGGCTTGTTACTTTCAAATAGTTATTGTTTTACAAGTCTTCAGCTAATTCTGTGAGATTGTATGGTGCATTCTAGTTCAATACTCTGATCATTGTGAGCTACCATACATTAACCATGTCATAGGTTAGTCTTTAAGGGTCAACACATAGGCATTTCCACTTTAGAAAGTCTTATATAGATTTTAGGACATGTAGACTCATGTCGTGTTAAGTCTTTTTCTTGAATCAACATATAGAAGTCTTGCATATAGAAGTTTGCATCCTGGGAAGTCCCATGTAGGTCAATTAGCGTAGTCAAACCCATGTCCTGGCTGAGTCTCTCTCGAGTCAGCATATAAGCATTTTTCATTTTAGGAAGGCCATATAGCTCATTTAGGCCATGCATGCATTGGGATGGGTTTTTATTCATTTGTTTAGTGTCATGGTCAAGGCTTGAGCCAACAATAAAGGGAATTTCGGGATGACATGGAATTCTGCAATCACCATTGATCACGAGGACACGATACAGAGAATGGTTAGACTCTGAAGAACAAGATTGAGGACATGATCCATTCAGGGAAAACTACTTCTACCAAAAGCAGCATAAAGGGCCAGATAGAACATGGATCCCCCACATGAAGACAGGGAAGGCACATCATCAAGGGAACCTTTGAGTTAGCTATATTCTTGGTTGTCAAGCATTTTGTTTCTGGAGTTTGTTACAGTTAAGAGTCAGTTCTTAATTCATTTCTTCGATTCAGTTGCTCTTGTTGCTATTTGAATTTCATACTTGTGGTAAAAAGTTCTTTTATCCATCTGCTATCCTCACAAACCGAGTCGGATAAATTCACCTTCTCTTATCTTTCCATCTTTTTCAAATACCTCATTCTCATCCCTTCATTTCTTGAATTCAGGGTTAGAGAGATTAAGAGAGAAATTCAGAAAAAAATAGAATTCTAAAAACGAAAAAGAGTGAAAAACAATAGAGTGGTCGGTCTGAAAACCTCATTGATGCAAATCGGGCAAAAGGAGATAATAACATTGATGAGAGAAGTCATCCTGCACCTCCCATCCAACAGGTTGAGCAAAGAGAGAGAGTGTTGTCAGGAAAGACCAAGTCCAATAATCTCTCTAAAGTGACCGCTCCTCATTAGAAATGTCGCAGCTTAACCAAATGTGTCGAGGACAGGGGGTTTCCGCCCAGCCTTCATTTCACCAACCAGATTACCCTCGTCTTTTCATCCAATCTCGACCTACCATTTATCATAGCATTTTCCATCAAACCTCCACATTTTCAAAACCCTTTCAATAATTAAACCAAATCCAAAAGGTGTGTTATGACCAATGGAGAACAAGAGGCGACCCGGTGAAGGAGTTTGAAAAAAAAGAGGAGGTTCGAAACAAAGGAGTTAAAAAAAACGAAGGAAAAAGTGAAAAAAAAGGGGAAACAAAGAAAGGTTGAAAGGGATAGCAAAAAAATAGAGAGAGATAACAAAAAAAGGAGAAAAGGAAGAACAAAAAAAATGAAGAGGAGGAAGAACAAAAAAAAAAAAAAGAAAGAAGGGAAAAGAGGGAGAATAAGAAATAAGGGTCAAGCACACTGGAGAAATTCCCATTCATCATAAACCTTCACCTCATCATCCATGCACCTCATCATACCTTTCAACCTTCAATAATCTTCCCCATCTTTCAATGACCATCCATAACCTGTATGGAGGGAGTAACAATGGTGGGAGTAGGGGAGTTATTGAAGAGAAGAGGAAGAAGAAGAGAAGAAATTGAGGAAGAAGGAGAAGAGAGAGGCGCGACGTATGTTGAAAAAGAAGGAGGTAGTGGGGCGAGGTTAGGGTTTTAAAAGTTTTTACCGAAGAGAAAACTAGCTCCTAGCTAAAAATATATTGGAAAATAGGGAGGCGCGAATCGCGCCTATGTAATTCCTGTGTAGTGAAGTATATATTATGTAATTCCTGTGAAAAAGTATGTTGAAGTCCAATACTGTGAGAATGTTAGTATCTAATTCCCTCCAAAATAAAAAAAGTTAATTAGTACCTAATATATTAATTACTATATTAAAACTATGTTGATAAAAATATCTTGTTTTAATAGTTAATGGTATTTAGGGAGACAATAATCTCTTGAGTGGATGCCATTTATGTTAATTAAATTTATGGTTATGAAATTTCAACTACCATAGTTGAAAAAATTTTTAACTGTGGTAGAATTTTCAATTTATTTTTCATACTTTGTGGCTCAAATATTAATTTATTAACTATTTGAAAAATATGTGACTAATTGAAATCACCATTTACTCTAAGAGGGAATGAAGTATTATATTATGATGCAATTTGAATGAAAATTCTACCATTTCTGAAAATTTCATAACTATTAATTTATCATAAATAAATCATATAGTATATGCTAAAATGATTTATATCTCACTGAATAAGATTAACTGTTATAATAAGTTACTTTCATTAATATATTTGTAACGCCCCGGAAATTTAATTCTATACTTAACGGTTAAACTCAAACGCTCACTACCATTAACAGCGGAAGACTCTTTTTTTTTTCTTTTTAATTAGGCGTTACTGCCGTATCGCCGAAGGAATACTAGGAAAGAAAGGAAACTAACAACTAATCATTAATTATTTCACTTTAATAAACAAAAGAACTTTCAAATTCTAGAACAACATAAACTAACATTACGAACGCAACTCTAAACATAAACTAAACTTATTTTCAAGACTAGCTTCGTCGTCCTCACTGCTAAAACCCGTTCCCATCACATAACTCTTCACCTGAAAACAAAACATTTAAAAACATAAGGAGGACTCAATAATGTCTACCCCTAATCGTTAAAACAATTTAAAATTCATTTCAATTCATTTTTGGAGGAGAAGTGAACAAGTCAAAACATTTCACAATCGATTTTCCTTCCCAACCAAGCATAACCATCTTTCAGATTTATTAAGCGGGCAGACCTTGCTTATTTGGCCCTCGAAGTCCAAGACTTCACAATAATCATATCTCAATCTCAATATCAATCTCAATCAATCACAATCTCAATCATACGGATGACCATCCATTCCACACACGTGCATATCACTAACCCCGAGGAAGTAGCACTTATTAGGCATCCCTGTTCTCATGACAACCTCCCTGCAGGAACAGATCCTGGTCTATGGGGCATTGCCCAAACATAGAACCATATTAGGGCATCCCCTGATCTCTTGACAACCTCCCTGCAGGAACAGATCCTGGTCTATGGGACGTTGCCCGAACCCGCATTTAAGTCTCATTTGAATTATTAGTCAGGTTTAATAACACACCAGTCCAAACTCAATCAATCCAATCCAATTTCCAAAACCATTTCCAAATCTCACATAAACGACTGTCCACATTTTACCAACTCAAAAGAACATAAACCATATCCAAAATAGACAGCCAATTTTCACCATAAAATCCATTTGGGATGCAAACCGCAAAATAACTTAAAAATCAACAAAACAATTAAAGTGCAACCCAGCAGGATTTAGGACATAGACATTACCTGACAATTCTTCTCCTTACTTCAGAACACACTTGACCTCGCTAGATCGAACGGTTTAGAACGCGCCTAAAAATAACGAAATTTCTAAAATTAAAAACGTGTCATACGAAGTTAACACAATTTATGTTCTACCTCTCCCACCCCTAGGAACACTATAAGGTTCCCATCATTCATAAATTAACATTTTAAACATATCTCACATCATCTAACTATCACATATCACAAATACTGCCATATTACAATCAATTTAATAATTTACACACAACAACACATTAATTCAAAAGAGTAAACTGGACAGAATTTAATACTCCAATAAAACGAACCATAATTTGACTTCCCGATCTCATATGGTTATAGCTTTGGACTTTTTGGAAACCTCGGAATGTCTACTAAAACTCTTATGTTAACATCGAGACCTAAAACACCCCTTAAGGTCATCAAAAACAGCCAATTACACAACCTATCCAGTTTTGACCTAGGTGCGCTATTTGGGTCGTAACTCAGAATATACACCTCAAAATCCCGATCCGCAAAACTCCTATGAAAGCTAACATCCTAAGGTATTTGTAGATCAAAATGTAGGGCTAAATATTAAGTTCACAATAAATGGTGACCGATATCGTACGACTCATAAAATCTGTCCAAACTGATCGGGTTTTTATTTCGGGATTTTCGATCCTAGTTCTAACCATACTATCCCGAGACTCCAAATTGAGGTTCTAAATAGTCTACTAGGGTCCACTACTTTCCCTTTCACCCCCATAGCACAACTAAGGTCGATTTACACATATACTAACATAAATTGCCACAATAACATATTAATTCTCAACCAAACATATAAACTTAAAATTTACACTAATAATCAAAATAAAAGAAACGAAACATGTCCCCTAAACTTCAAAACACACAAGAAACCAACAAGGTACTATTTTACCAAAATATAAACAAATTAAACATTTTTAATAAATAAGGAGTTCGATAAACCTCCTTAATAACGACATATCACACGATAACAATTCAAAATAATATGATTACTATTTCAAAATCAAAACTTTATTTAATCATAGCATAATTAAATTTGCAAAACCAACTAAGAAGATTTAGAAGACACCCTTTGTAAAAGTATAATTTACTAGTAACTATAAAGTAATGTTTTTAACACCGAACTCTCAAAATTTACTCACACTTTGCAAAATAAATTTGAGAAATACCACATAATTATATGTACCCCCAACTATATGCAATAACTAAAATTTATAATTTAGCATAAACAATTTATACGCATATCACATGCAATTCACCTCATATAATACTCTTAGAACTCAACTTGGTCATCTATAGCATGGTTCACTATCCAATACCACATACTGCATGTATAAAAGGCCAAATAGTACTAATTTTAACAACCGAATTATACAACATAAACACTCAGATTAACACCCACTAATATAATAGTAAAACAATTAGAATCAGACAGTAGAGTAAAAAAAATATTAATAATAATAAATAAATAAATAAAACATCATACTAATGATAATCGTAGGTATGAAGAAAACAAGAGTATAATAGTTTAGGGTTAGGATTTACGCACGGCTTGCTGGCAAACGGACGGCGGTCAAGCGGTCGTCGGTGACGGCAGCGTCGTCAGGTGGTGGGGTCACGGTCGACGACATGCGTTAAGGTGTTGGTCGGAGGTCGCGGTGGTTGGGACAAATCAACAGTAGCAGCAACACTTCATCCCTCACGTTCTGGGCAGCGACGGCGGCATGCGGTGGCTCCAGGGTGTCGCGGCGGTCGTCTAGCAGTCGGGAGTCTACGGCGACGGCTGGGCAGCGGCGGTGGTGGCGCACGGTGGAGAAACCCGAGGGCCGGGCAGTTGCTGGGGGAGGTTTCCGGCGAGGCGGAGGTGGTGGCGGTTACAGGCGGTGGCGCGGTGGTGGATGGGCGGTTACACAGAGGGAACGGGAGAGAAAGAGCTTAGGGTTTAGGGTTGCTAATTGCACTAATTTACTTAACTAGACTAATAATAATAGTTAATAAGGTTAATAAACTTGGGGAAAAAGCTTCCCAATAACCGTCTAGTAAAATTAGCAAATAGGAATTTATGATTTTTTTAAAAAAAAATCTGAAAATAATAATACTACTACTACTACTAATAATAATAATAATAAGAATAATAATAACACATAATTAATCTAAATAAAAACTAATACATAAGCATCAATAATTAACATGTAATTTACCTAAATACCCCAATTCCCATGCATAACCATGCACGTAGAAAAGACTATATTACCCTTAATAATCCAATGACGATCCTATGAGCTCAAGTGTTAATAAAATAATCGCAGATAAAATCTCAAAAATTAATAGAGTCAAACATAATTTTTCGGGGTTTTACATCATTACCCATTTAAAAGAAGTTTCGTCCTCGAAACTTAACTCATTCTTAACGGCTTTTCAGACGGAACTAAAGGTAACTCCAACGATCTTGGGGTTTTACATCATTACCCTCTCAAAAGAGTTTCGTCCTCGAAACTCAACATACCATAAGCGTAGGAACCGTAATTTAATCATACTGTAGCATACGAAGGAAGAGAGATGAGTACCAATCACTATGTTGTCCGAATTTTCTCCTTCATTGTTGATGAGGTGGGTGTTGATTGCTTGGCCTATCGCTATTCGCCTGGTTCCCGTTAGGGCTATCCCGATTATGGTGTTGTTGCCTTGGGTTCCTGTTATAGCCTTCTTGGTCCTGGTATGTCAAGGCCCCTCCATGGTCGGGTCCTTCTGGTGCCGGAAAAGGGCATTCTCTCACCAAATAGTGTGGACTGCCACACCGGTAGCAACAATTGCCTTCCAATTACTCTTGCAATCCCTGGCGAGATGGCCCGACCTGCTACTTGACGCCAAAGCAACCATCTCCTACTAGGAATTGGTTTCCTAATCCTAAGGGGATTAGTTACAATACTATGAATCCTTCTAGGACTTTGCTTTCCTAATCCAAGATGGATTAGTTACAAAATTAGTCATCCAAGACTAGGATTACCTAGATTGGCGTCCAAGCTACACACCACATGTCTATCTACTCTTCTTCTAGACTATTCTATATTCTTCTAACTTGATGTTCAAGCTTTTCGATATTACTTGACATCTCACACAACTAAAAATAATAAAGTTACATCAATAAACTTTCTAATAATAAAGAAAACACTAAAAATGTGAACTTTAACTTGAAAAGGCCAAAACTGTAAACTTCATTTTGGAAATGCCAAAACTGTGAAATTCAACTTGGGCTTTGTACTTGGGCCTTTTAACGTGGGTTTTGAGCCTCTAGGACGTTTGGACTTCCTCTTGGAACAATGAGCACACCATATAGATTGGCCTTTGGGCCTCCACACTAGATCCTTCTTCTACGGCTCCCGTTCTACCTCTTTGTAGATGGATTGGATCTTCTTTGCTGGGTTTGGTAAGGATGGATTTACATCATTCTCCCCCCCCCCCCTTGTTGAGAAGAGTTTGTCCTCAAACTTGGAAGGTGTTCTTCTTCATCATAGTAGGGTTTCAAGTCAGCTACATTGAATGTTGCACTTCCACCATAGTCATCACTCAATGAAAGCTTGTAAGCATTATCTCCAACCCTTTCTAGAACTTCAAAGGGTCCATCAGCCCTAGGATTTAGCTTTCCTTTCCTCTAGGACGGAACCTCTCATTCTTCAAGTGAACTGTTTAGTCCCGATTTTGGGCCTAAATAACGCCCTTTTACTTGCTCTTCTGACTCGTTTCTGAGTCTTTTCCTTCATTTTACTTGTGTTTTAGTTGTTTTGTAGGTTTTTGCGCTTTTGGAGCAAATGCATGAAGAACGAGCTAAAATGAGGTTTCTTAGGGAATCCCGAGTGATTTATTCAAGCCTAAGCCGAGCCGAGAACCGAGGCGGAGTCGACCCAGGATTATTTTCCTCAAGTTCTAATGGATTCAGGGTTGTAGCACCCGCTACAAGTTCAGTAACAGGTGCCACAACCTGGAAAGGAGGGAGGAAAGCTGAGCAAGTGAGGGTCGCGCCCGCTACCCTCCAGGTAGCACCCGTGACCTGCTGCGCAAGACAACGAAGGTTGGTCAGCTGAGAGAAGGTAGCGCCCGCTACCATAGGGGTCGCGCCCGCGACTTGCTGGTCTATACAAAGACCGCACCTGCTGTGTGGAAGATCGCAGCCGCCATATCTCGAACGCCAAAATCGCCTCAATGCTTTTCGGTGAGACCGCACCCGCGGTCCCTTGATTCTGCGCGATTTTTCCGGCTTTGTGCGTTGCGTTTTGGGCAGTTTTTATGCCTTGTACAAATAAGCTCCTTGGCTGCGATTTTGTGGGGGGATTCGATTCTGGCTTTAGGACTTTACTTTCAGTCTTGTAATTAGGAGTTTTAGAGAGAGATTAGAGAGAGATTAGTCTAGGGTTTTGGTGTATTTTGGTTTGAATTCAAGATTGGAGGATTCAACAATTGAGAGATTGCCTTGGATCATCCTTTCCGTTGTTCTTCCTTGCTATTCTACAGTATTTGATAAGCTTCTTCTTCCCTTAACTGTACTCTACTCTACTCTGTTAATTGCTTTAATTTCTTGTTAATTACTTTCTTTGCTCTTTCCTTGCTTTGATTGTTGATGATAGAAATCATGGCTAGGGTTGGTTTTGTTGATGTTGTTAGCATAGTCGTGATGGGTAGTGGCTAGAACCCTAATGGGTTAGGGGGTAATTAAGGGTGTAAATGGGTAATTAGGCATTTTTAGCAATTTTAGTGAGTGATTAGTTGGAAAATCACTTTTCCCACTCCAATCCTTCCCTTCAAGTGGAATGTATTTGGGTCCGAAAGCTCCCAAACGCATCCAACACTTGTGTTGGAAGGTTGGAATTGGGATAGTTAGCACTTCACTCATGAGAGTGAGTAGAGACTAACCAGGGAATTTCGTTTCATTAACCCTCCGGGTCCGTGGTGGACTTTGGGGAAGTTAATCCGGACTATCCTCGAAAGAGGAAGCCCAGTGGGTATTTTCCTAACGGAATTGTGACTTGATTTACTTCCTTCTTGCTCTCTTGTTGCAAAACGTATCTCCTTGTTCCCGTTTGCTTCCCGAAAAGCCCCCAAAACCCATTGTGTCACCTTGACTGACCATAGTTTGCTTCCTGCTTCGTGTTCGCCTCTTTCAACCCATTGCCCTACCTTAGCAATCTTAGACCCGACCTAGACTTAGCTTTGCCGTAGGCCCCTTGCTCCCTGAGAAGAACGATAAAAACCGGGGTTACAAAACCAGGTTACACGAACCCATACAAGGTCTCCTGGCTGAAATCCTTCTTCCTCTTCTTGTTAGCTAAGTCAGAGACTTGTTGAGTATACTTAGTTATACTTCCTTTTACTTCTTCATGAAGCTTTTGGATTTCTTGAGCTCGTTTGGTTTCTTCATGGCTGAACCTCATAGAGTTGGTGATTGGCGTGAGGTCAATATGAGTAATAGGGTTCCTTCCAAAGACCACTTGGAAGGGTGAACGACCTGTGGCCTTGCTTGGGGCATGATTGAAGGCGTACTCAGCGTGTGGGACTAGAGTATCCCACCCTTTCTTATCTTTATTCACCAAGGACCTTAGTAATGAACCAAGGGTCCGGTTGGTGACCTCGGTCTGCTCATCAGTTTGGGAATGACATGCAGTACTGACCTTAAGCTTGGTCCCCATCTTCTTCCATAGAGTAACCCAAAAGTGACTAAGGAACTTTGCATCCCTATCAGAGACCATAGTCCTTGGTATGCCATGAAGCTTAACAACCTCTTGGAAGTATAACTCTACAACTCTAACAACATCATAAGTGGTGTGACATGGAATAAAGTGAGCCATCTTTGAGAATTGATCAACAACCACCATGATAGAGTCTTTCCCACGTTGATTCCTAGGTAGTCACACGATGAAATCGAGACTAACATCTTCCCAAGGACCTTCTGGAATAGGCAAGGGCATGTATAACCCTTGGGGTAGCACATGACTCTTGGATAAGTTGCAAATAAAACATCTTTTCACCATATGCTCGACATCCTTGATCATGTGAGGCCAATAATAATGTCCTTTCATCATGAGATAAGTCTTCTCAATACCAAAGTGTCCTGCTAGACTTCCTCCATGAACTTCTAAGATAAGAAGTTCTCTAACACTGCTCTTGGGAATACACAGCCGATTCTCATGGAATAAGAAGCCCTTCTCCACGTGATAGTGATTGAGGGGATGCTTCTTGCATGCTTCATAGATCTCATTGAAATCTTCATCTTCCTCATAGAGATCTTTAATGTGTTCAAGCCCTATTACACGTGAATCAAGAAAATGTAATAATAAGTAACTTCGTGATAAGGCATCAACTCCCTTGTTCAAGTGGCCAACTTTGTGTGTTGGATAAAAAAGTGATAAACTTGCATGAATTTAACCCACTTAGCATGGCGTGGGTTTAGCTTGTGTTGCCCTTGAATGTACTTCAAAGCTTCATGATCACTATGTAAGATGAATTCATGGCCAATAAGATAGTGCCTCCAATGTTATAGGGCACGAATAATAGCATAGGATTCTTTGCATCATTAAGCTTCTCACTATAATAAACTAAGGGTCGGCCTTCTTGAGATAGAACAACTCCAATATTAACTCCAGAAGCATCACACTCAACTTCAAACTTCTTATTAAAGCTAGGTAGGGATAATACAGGGTGATGCATAGCCTCTCTTTGATGATGTCAAACGCTTGTTGGGCAATGGGAGTCCATGAGAACTCCTTAGATTGCAATAACTCGGTCAAAGGAGATAAAATAGTATTGAAATTCTTCACAAACATCCTATAGAAAGAGGCCAAGCCGAGAGTACTAGCCAAAACTCTTTGATAGCTTTGATCTTCTCTTCATCAACTTGTATCCCATCAGCCGAGAGTACATAGCCAAAAAAGACTAATTTGTTGGTGAAGAAGTGGAACTTAAACAGATTGTCGTACAGTTGCTCATGAGCCAAGATCTACAAAACCGATTGTGATGTATAATTGGATCAAAGAAGAGGGTTTGAATAATTACACATCAAGGGGAGACATGCAACCAACCTTAGGACTAGGGTTATTCACTTGAAAAGGCTAGGGTTTGAGAGATTCACGTGAAAGATGGATCTTTGTGGAGTTTTGAGAGACAGAGAGAGAGTATGGATTATGGTTTGGAGGGCGGTTTGGGAGAGAGAGTGGCGTGAGATTGAGAGAGCTTTGAGAGAGTATGGATTAGGGTTTTGAGAGAGTTGACGTAAGGTTTGACGGAAATAAGAGAATTGGAAATACCCTTAGGAAATCAACATGATATATATGAGACCTAGATTGCTCAATAAAATCAAACTTGATACAGAAACACCACAAGTTGAATCCCTAGGGCTACTTGTTCTTCCTCTTAGTTACAGAAACACCTTCTAAGAGTAGGAAACAAGCTCTTCCTCAACACTTGATTTGCCAAATAAAGATACAATAGAAGAGATCAAATGAGGTTTTGAGAAACACTCAAGGATAAGCAAAAGCTTGTTTGTAATTATAATTCAAGGTTATGTGTCTTCAAACGAGTACAAGCTAGGCTACTTATACTTGACTAAGTCCTTCTCCTACTAGGACTATCTACTTGACGCCTTGTAGACACCGGGATTTGCACCGGTATAATCCCGACTTATCAAAAGTTTAACATTTGAGCGGGACTCCAAGATTGGTCATTGGGCCACTGCAATAAGCGGAGCAAGCACAACAAATAAAAGGCAGCCCACCACTGAGAACAAAACCCGCACGGGTTTTAATAAATAAAAGCGGCCCAGAAGCAGAACCAGCCCAAGGCGCGCCCCGGCCCAGTTGCTTCAAAACCCGCACGGGTTTTTTTACCATCTGAAGCGCGTCGTTTTGCCTCGTCCATGTCAGCGATTCGTGTGTGGGTATTATAAAACCCGTGCAGGTTTTATCTTCCAGAAGTTGTCGCCAACATCTTTGATCACCCTCCTGATTTTAGCCCATGTGCATTTGACATTGCATTTTACTTGGATAACCCACACGGATTTTGTGATTGCATGGGGATGGAGGGCATGATCTAAGGGATGTGTCCCCTCCATTTCCCTCCTAAAACTCACCTCACTCATCTATAAATACCCCCCTCCATTCCATTCATTTTCACCAATAATCACCCTCTACTACCCTTACTCTACCCAAACTCTCATCATACTCTCTTAAAATTCTCACTATTATCATATTACCATCTCCGTACTCTATCAAAACCATCACTCATATACTATCCTACTACCATTCTCATACTCATCTTTCCATTCCACCAAGTCAAAGGAAGTCAAGGCGTTTCGATCTGCGCATTCTGGCTCCAAAACCAAACAGGTTCGCTTTTATGTTTCTTTTCGTTATTATTATTTAATCATGTAATTTGTACTTTATTTTACATTATATGTGCATATGTTGTAAACCAAAAACCCCATTCTTTATATTGCATGATTGAGAATATAAACTTGCGAAATTAATTAAACTTCTCCCTGCACTATTTTATTTTAATATCGATTTTAGTAGAGTCTGTTTTCTAAACAGGCGAATTCGAGAATTCTTATAATTCTCGAATTCCTATCCTTACCCTCGGACTTAGAATCGGGTTTCGTAAACCGGAGTTACTTTTATTTTTATGGTTTGTCGATTTCCTTAAATCGGCTGGCGACTCTTTATCATTTTTATAAATTCTTTTAGTTATTTAAAATAAACGATAATTGCACAAAAACAATTCATAAATTTTTAGTACCAACTTTTATTAATCTAAGGCCACCCAAGAGAAAATGGGCCAAAATATTAATAAAACCCGCACGGGTTTTATTAATTTTCACCCCGTTTTCTCTGGGCCGAAGCTGCACAGGGCCGACCCATGGTGAAATAAAACCCGCGCAGGTTTTATGGTTCCATGACGTCCCTCTGTTGCTTCTCGGGCTCGGATGAAATAAGGGGCCGGTACTAAATTTATTAATAAATTATTTTGTGTAATTTCAGATATTTTAATAATATAAAGAATTTGTAAAATAAAGTTTTCATCACTCCGAACATGAATTTCATAAAACAAAAATATCCTTATTTAAGGATTAAGCGACCTTAGTCGACTCCCGATCACTTAAGTAGCGCATCACGGAAAAAGGGTCACTTTTTCCGAGGTTCTACAGATTGGCGACTCCACTGGGGACTTAAACTTTAAAAGAGGGTAAAACTTGATAAAGTCGAATTAATTTGAAATGGTAAAAGGGAGAAGTTGATTTATTTTGCGATTTTATAACTCTTTTTAGGCATCCTTTGCATACCGGGATACTAATCGCATCTTTTGAAACGTTAGCTCAAAGGCGACGCTTTAGGTATACCTAGGTGATTCCCTCGAGAGCGGGTAGGCCAGTACTTGTGTGATGCACGCTACATCGCCAAGCATTTGGTCTCTCCTCTCCCCACGTTATACTCAAAGGGCTTCCTTCAAGTTCTTTGAGCAATACCTCACACTCCTTACGTAAGGGTATAGAGCACCGGGGTGAGAATATGCGGTAGGTCATGTAATCCAACCATAGAAATCCATGAATATAGAACGTTGGTTCAGGGTATCCCTTCATGTTGTATGCTATGTGTTATGTGTACCCCTTCCCATTTTCTTCTTTTGTTTTAGAGCCGACTCTAGTTTAGAGGTTTCTTGTTCTAGTCTATATAGAATTCATTGGGTAGAGAAAATGATTATTTATTAATTAGTATAATTGACTCAAAAAGCATCATGGTTAGCCCAAGTGGAAGGGCCCATTTATGCTTGAAGGGTGATTATTTTAATTAATAAATAAAAATGGACTCACCTTAGATGATATTATATCGGACTTTACAATATTCTCTTAACAAAAGGTCCAAAAATTAATTAAAAAGTCTAACAAAGTTAATGGATAGCGTCTTAGATTGCATTACAGTCACTAGGCTTGAGAAAATTAATTTGTCGATTTAATTAATAAATCCATCGCATTTATGGTCGGCCCGTTGCTAGGCCAGACCATATTGGATTTGTTGGTTAAACCCATAAATTAATTATGCCTCGCTTATTGTTGGCTTTATTCAATCCTATACAATATCCATTTTCCTCGAGTAAAAATAAATAAATAAATAAAAAGAAGAAGGTCAAACAAATAATGGGTCGTCAGTCTTGTTGAACATTATTATAGTCCGCATAATAGCCAACATAGCTTGAGTTGTCTGAGTTGTTGGGCTAAGTTACGGATTCTCCTTAAAACGGTTGGCCTGTGGATGGGGCCCATCCGAATTGAGAAACATTAACTTGTGCCTTGCAATTCATGACCCGCTCGCTACGTTTGACTTTATACGACCCTTTATAATGTTTCGTCCATAGGTCCATATAGAGTTAGTCCATGCACTCCCAAAATGTGAGTGAGTCCTTTGTGTCAGCATATATGCGTCGAGCAGTTAGGATCATATAGGTCTCTTAGAACATGCATGCATCGGGTAGTACGTGTCAGGGTATGGCATCGAGTATTCTAACTTTGAATTTCCATGCAGGCATCATTGGTGATCGACTTATTCGAGATCCGCGAACTGGTCGTTTGATTCCAAACCCGCATTACGATCCATCTGCAACTAGTGACTGCATCATGTCTGGAGAGCAATTTCAAAAGGTCCCGGTCTAAAGCATCGAAGCCAACATCACGAAGGATTTGGACGAGCTCTACACTAGAATGTAAGGTCTTGTGTTTGCTAATACCCTAGAACAGGAGCAGAAGATGGGTAAAAGACTAGAGGAACAACAACAAGTGATGGATGGTATGTTGCAGGCCATCACTAAGATCAACACCAAATTAGGGTTGAATGTTGAAGAGGATTGCGAAGAAATGCAGGGGTACGAATCTGAACCTGAAATCATTAAGAAATCTTCAAATTCTGGAGGAATAGGGATATCCAAGACAAAGGTTAATATCCTGAAGCATCGAAACCTACAAGGGACCCCGTGGTTAAGGCCCTTGAGCAGAAGTTAGAGAGTCTCACCAAAGCAATGAGCATTGTGCCAGCCTTTGCCGACAAGTACCTGGAGGTTCCATTGTCTGTTCAGCCAACCCTGAAGATAGCTGACAAAGTTGAAGTGCCAAACATCAGGTTCAAACCCTCTGAGAATCCTATTCACCATGTTGAGGAATTCATGAGGTTGACACCTTTAAACTGAATTGATACCAGTCTATACTCTACCGTCTTCCCATCCACCCTAGATGGCGAAGAAAAGGTATGGTATCATGCACTGTCACCTCAAATCAAAGCCAACTTAAGTGAGTTGTTCAAAGCTTTCATCAACCATTACAGCCGCATCCAGAAGAAACAAGCTACGATGGATGACCTAGCCACTATGAAGCAGCGGGATGATGAGTCCTTCATGGATTACTTTGAGAGATGGCATACGAAGTTGTCCCACATCAAAGAGACAATCCCTCTCCGCCTACAATTATCTACCTTTAAGCAAGGACTCAAGAGCAGTCTATCCAAGCACTTGGGGTACCATGTCGTCAAAGACTTTGATTACTTGAAGGACATTTGTGTCCAATTAGAGGCGATGCACAATGATAAGACCACTTCGCCTAGATGGAAAGCGTCAAGCTCCAACAGGAGGGCCACTAGTGCGGCTAGCCACCCTCCTAAAATTATGGAGACTAACTCTATCCAACGCAATGGGCCTTACGTACCAAAATACGAGACCTATACGCCATTGGATGTTCCCTACTCTCAGGCTCTCGACCGTCTAGTCAAGAAGGGTATCCTGGTTTTGCCCTTACCGAAATAAGAGCCAGAAATCAAAGGCAGAAACTGGGATGCCAACCAATTTTGCCGCTATCACCGTTGCCGAGGGCATGACACTGAGAAATGTTGGACTTTAAGGAACAAGATAGAAGATATGATAAGGGCAGGGATGCTACCAATGCCAAAAGCTGCCAAGAAACCAAACAATCAAAGTAATCCTATGCCGGAGCACGCAAATGCTATTCTCTGTGGGGATTTAAGTTTCGCCCCCTCCGCTTCGATTGTAGAAACATGTCAACTTGTCCCCGATGTAGTTGGGTTCCCTGAAGGTTTGTTCATCCATGGTATTTGGGACAGTGATGAGGATGACGAGCATGAGCACTCGGAGACAGAATGGATGGAGAAAGATGAATTAGGTAATGTGGCGTTTCTCACTCAGTCTGGCCGCCACAACCATAGGAACACCACCACGTCAGTGGATGTTCCTAACAATACACTAACGGTCGACAATGACAATTAGACCTCCCCTGAAGACCCTCTTCTTTCTCAACTCAAAAAGACCAGGGCGGAGGTCACCATATGGCAACTCATATGCACGTCACATGCTCATAGACAGAAGATGTTGGATGCCCTTACAACACTCACGGTATCTCCTACGACGACTCCCGAATCATTGGTTGCTCATGTTACCACCCAACAAGAGATGATTACTTTTGGGATTGAAGATCTGCCTCAGGGAGGAGCATCTCACAACAAAGCCTTGTATCTTATAGTGCAATGCTCCAACAAAACTATCCCACTGGTTCTGGTCGACAACAGTTCAGCTGTAAATGTGTTCCCTTGGAGGACGGCACATAAGTTGGGGGTTCAACAACAACACTTGTCTCAAAATGGGGTACAACTTCGAGCATATGACAATTCACCTCGGAGATCAGTCAGATCCATAGTATTGCCCATTACTACTGGCAGCGTCACTCGGAATGTGGAATTTGTGGTGTTGGACATTCCAGCCTCCTTCAATTTTCTATTAGGGAGGCCATGGCTTCATGAGTGTAATGCCATAGCTTCCACCTTGCATCAAAAGGTGAGAATGTTGGTTCAAGGTTAAGTGATCACTATCTCAAGGGAACCCATCAATGTTGTTTTCGTTCCTAAACAGTCAACCCTTGAAGTGGAGCACAACTCAATGGGTGAAGAACTCCACAACATTGAGCTTGTGGTGATGATGAGCTGGGATGAAGCACCTTTCGACTTCGATCCCTACTCAAATCCTAAGGTACATGTTATGCTCAAGAGACAAGGATATTTCCTTGGGATGCCGCTGGGAAAGAATCTGAAGAATAAAATTCCTCCTGTGTTCAAGACCTTTGAGCATAAGGGAAGGTTTGGATTAGGCTACAAACCAATTGAGAAGGAGGGCAGGCTCGCATAGATGGCTATCGTTGAACAGAAGAGGATGGACAATCCTCCCACTTTATTCCAGATGAAGCCCTATCCACTTACTCTGAATAGGAAATTTGTTAGGGAAGGTGATGACTTCACCTATTATGGGTTCCTTGAGCCATTCTATCTGAAGAGCAAAGGAGTTCAAGTCGCTGGACTAGAAGTCTTCGATGATTGCTCCAGTAATATGGCTACTGTCTTTGTTCCCGCTCGGGACAAACAGCCTCCATTAGAATGGACACATCTTGCCGGGAGCAAAATTTTTGGCATGTTGTTTGGACAATAAGCTATCCAGAAGAAGTCTGAAGCTGATGCTGTTATTGCTGCATTGTCCAACTCAAGCTTGGACCCAAGTGCCATGATCTCTGAAGGAGAAGAAGTTAAGGCGGTCTCGTGGGTCGATGCTGAGGAGAATAATTTTGCTTTATCTGTAGGAGAGTCTGTTCCTAAGGACATAGGATTAAGTCTTAAGGGTCTAGAGTCAAGTGAGTCTGATCTTGAGTCTGCTGGCGATGTATTCCTTTTTGCAATCAATAAGATAAACCTTTCTGCTTACTCTCATTCTTCTTTCCCCTCTTCCCTAAACTGCTGCGCCAATAATAATCTGGAATTTAATGAACCCTTAAAAGAATTTTCTAATTAACATGAGCATAAAATGGCGGTGTTAGAAGATACCATCACCATAAATGTGGGTACAGAAGAACAACCTTGGGTGTTGAAGTTAGGTAGCTCACTCACAGCAGAAGAACGAGTAGCATTCACGGAGCTTCTCAAGGAGTTTGTTGACGTATTCGCATGGTCCTACGAGGACATGCCTGGGATTGACATGGAAATTACGGAGCACACCATACTTTTGCTTCCTAATGCAAAGCCAGTTCGGCAAAAGGCTAGGAGGATCAAGCCTGAATGGACTAAGAAGATTGAAGAAGAAGTGATCAAGCAGCTTAACCCTAAGTTCATCAAAGTAGTCAAGTATCCTGAATGGATCGCTAACATTGTCCCGGTACCCAAGAAAGATGGGAAAGTGCGCATGTGTGTAGATTTTCGAGACCTCAATAAAGCCAGTCCCAAGGATAGTTTCCCGTTACCTCACATCGATGTATTAGTGGATAACACTTGCGGGGATGAACTCCTGTCCTTTATGGATGGATATGCCGGTTACAATCAAATCGAAATGGCAGAAGAAGACATGGAGAAAATGTCATTCACTACACCATGGGGAACGTACTTTAATGTGGTTATGCCTTTTGGTCTCAGAAATGTCGGAGCGACATATCAAAGAACTACCAACACCCTACTTCTTGACATGATGCACATAGAGGTAGAGGTTTGTGTGGATGACATGATTGTTAAGTCTAAAACAAGGGAGGAGCACATTCCTAACCTCCACAAGTTCTTTCTGCGACTTCGAAAATACAAGATGCGTCCAAGGGTTGCAACCACCTAGGACAGAAAAAAGAGATAAGAGGCTTCCTAAGACGAGTTCAATACATCAGCAGGTTCATCTCAAAGCTCACCATGACTTGCGAACCTTTATTCAAGAAACTAAAGAAAGGAAGAAAAATAGAATGGGACGATCAATGTCAAGCGGCCTTTGACAAAATCAAGGAGTATTTGTAACATCCTCCAGTCCTGATGCCGCTAGTACCAGATGAGCCTCTACTCCTTTACCTTACCGTGACTAGCTCTGCAATGGAAGCTATGCTAGCTCAAAAGGCCAAAGGTCAAGAGAGCGTCATCTACTACTTGAGCAAGTTCCTGGACTATGAAAGTCGATACGCAGACATAGAGAAAATGACTCTCGCATTAGTATGGGCCTCCAAGAAGTTAAGGCATTACATGCTTTCACATACAGTATATGTCATAGCTAAGAATAATCCCATCAAATTCACCATGGAGCAACCTACCATCAACAATCGCATCGCTCGATGGGTGGTCATGCTTTTAGAGTTCAATCTTCAATACCTGCCTCAGAAATCCATCAAAGGATGAGTTGTTTCAGATTTCCTAGCTGCTTCACCATCACAGGAACCTCCAAGCATTCACTTAGAATTCCTAGACAAAGATGTATTCTTCACTGATGAAATATCATGGGAAATGTATTTCGACGGAGCTTCTAACCAAATGGCTGCGGAGTGGGAGTTTTATTAATCTCTCCAGAAGGGGGACATGTCCATGTATCCGTGAAGTTAGATTTTGATGCTACTAACAATGCTGCAGAATATGAAGCATGCATCAAGAGCCTACAAGGTGCCTTGGCTTTGGGCATACGTCACATAAAAGTCTTCGGAGATTCTAGCCTCATGATTAACCAGGCTAAAAATACATGGAAGGTCCGGAATGAATGTCTTATGGCATACCAACAGAAGCTCTTGGGACTTGCTAACCAATTTGAGCAAATTAGCTTCGAGTACCTCTCAAGGGATCACTATGAGTTAGCTGATGCTCTAGCCGAGTTGTCTTCAATGATATCAATACCATCAGGGACGCTCCAACTACCAGTAGTAGTAGAGCGACAGTTTGAACCTGCATATGTTTGCAACATGGATGATGGAGACCATCAAGCAGAACAGCCAACAGCAGCAACTTCAGCAGCAAATGAGGCATCCAAGGGTACTTCACCAGCTGTAGACACCGGGATTTGTACCAATATAATCCCGACCTATCAAAAGCGTGAATAAAGCATTTGGGCTGATACCTAAACGGATCAAGGGTTCAATGCAAATCAAGCAAGACAACAAAAAAAGAAAGCGGCCCACAACCAACATCAAAACCCGCACGGGTTTTAAAGTGAAGAAGACGACCCAGAACCAGGACAGGCCCAAGGCGCGCCCCGGCCTAGGGTTCAAAACCCGCGCAGGTTATCTGTCGTCCAAAATGTGCCGTTTTGCCGTGCCCACGTCAGCGATCCGTGTATAAAGATTTTAAAACCCGCACGGCTTTTATATTTAATAATCCGGCGCCAAAAACTTGATCATTATCCTATGATATTAGCCCATGTGTGTTGACCTTGAGTCTTGACTTGATTTTGCATGGATTAAGGGGCACGATCTTAGGGGTATGTCCCTCCTTTTCCCTCCTAAACCTCACCTCCTCCAAGTATAAATACCCCCTCCATTCCATGCATTCTTCACCAACTATCACCATAATTCTACCCTTACCCTCCTAAACTCTCATCATACTTCTATCATTCTCACTACTCTCATTACCATAACTCCACCAAAAATATCATCCACACTCTACCATTCTAATCCTCTTATAATCATCCTTCATCCATTAAGTCAAGGGAAGCCAAGGCATTTCGATCGGCGCATTCGAGCTTCTAAATCAAAGAGGTTCGATTTCATGTTTCTTTTCGTCATTATTATTTAATCATGGAATTTGTCTTTTACTTTATGTCATGTGCATATTTTGTAAACCAAAAACCCCTTTGTTTTTTATATTGCATGTTGAGAATATAAACTTTCAAAATTAATTAAACTTCTCCCCGCTCTTTTTTCATTTTAATGTCGATTTTAGTAAAGTCCATTTTCTAACGGGCGAATTCAAGAATTTTTATAACTCTTGAATTCGTAACCTTACCCCCGGGCTTAGAATCGGGTTTCGTAGACCGGAGTCACTTTTTTATTCTTTTATGGTTTGTCGGTTTCCCTAAATCGACTGACGACTCTTTATTCTTTTTTATAATCTGTTTGATTATTTAATATTGAAATTTACATAAAAATAATTAAGAAATGATTTAATATCTTTCCTCACACCCAAGTTATAGTGGAAAATTAAGAGAAAATGCGTAGGAATTAATAAAACTCATACGAGTTTTATTATTTCAAATTCATGTTCTCTGGCCCGAGGGAAACAGGCGGCCCGGCCCAAGAGCCATCAAAACCCGTGCGAGTTTTACTGGTTCCAGCGGCCCGCGTGCTTCCTTTTGGGCCTGAATGTGGTGTGGGCCGATTTTGAATCATTATTAATATATTTCATGTAATTTCAATATTTAAATAATAAAAACGAATTTGTAAAATAAATAAAATTTCACCATCCCGAAAATGAATTTCGAAAAATAAAAATATCCTTATTTAAGGATTAAGCAACCTTAGTCGGCTCCTGATCACTTAAGTAGCGCATCACGGAGAAAAGTGGTATTTTGACACGTTAGCACAAAGGCGACGGTTAAGTTATACCTAGGTGATTCCCTCGAGAGCAGGTAGGCCACTACTTGTGTGATGCACTCTACATCGCCAAGCATTCGGTCTCTCCTCTCCCCACGTTACACTCAAATTGCTTCCTTGAAGTTTTTTGAGAAATACCTCACACTTCTTACCTAAAGGTATGGAGTACGGAGATGAAAGCGTGCGGTAGGCCATATAATCCAACCATAGAAAAATCCATGAATATAGAACCTTGGTTTAGAGTATCCCCTCACGTTGTATGCTATGTGCTATGTGTTACCCCTTCCCTTTCTTTCTTCTTTTGTTTTAGAGTCGACCCTAGTTTAGAGGTTTTGTTCTAGTCCATATAAAATTCATTGCGTTGAGAAAATGATTATTCATTAATTAAAATAATTAACCCCAAAAGCATCATGGGTAGCCCAAGTGGAAGGGTCCATTCATGCTTAAAAGGTGATTATTTTAATTAGTAAATAAAAATTACCTCGCCTTTGACGATATTATATAGCCCTTTACGAAGTTCTCTTAACAAAGGTCCAAGAATTAATTAAAGGTCCGACAAAGTTAATGGATAGCGTTTTAGATTGTATAATAGTCATTAAGCTTGAGGAAATTAATTTGTCGATTTAATTAATAACTCCACCGCATTTATGGTCGGCCCGTTGATAGGCCCAGCCATATTGGATTTGTTGTTTAGGCCCATAAATTAAATATGACTCGCTTGTTATTGACTTTATTCAATCCTTTACAATAGCCATTTTCCTCGACTAAAAAAAATTGCAATAAAAAGAGGTAAAAAAAAAGGGTTGGGTCATCAGTCTCGTTGAAACATTATTCTAGTCCACATAATAGTCATGGATTCTCCTTAAAACGGTCGGCCGTGATTTTGGCCCATCCGAATTAAGAAACACTGATTTGAACCTATTGATTCATGACCCGCTCGCTATATTTGGCTTTGTGCGGCCCTTTATAATGTTTTGTCCATAGGTTCATATAGGGTTAGGCCATGCACTCCCAAAAAGTGGGTGAGTCCCTTGTGTCAGCATATATGTGTCGAGTCAGGATCATATAGGTCTTTTAAGGCATGCATGCATCGGGTAGTATGTGTCAGAGTTTGTCGTCGAGTGCTCGAACTTTGAATTTCCATGCAGGCATCATTAGTGATCGACTCCGAGCCCGTATTCGAGATCCGCGAACTGGTCGTTTGATTCCAAACCCACATTACGATCCATATGCGACTAGCGACAGCACCATGTCTGGAGAGCAATTCCAAGAGATCCCGGTCCAAAGCACCGAAACTAACATCACGAAGCATTTAGACGATCTCTACACCAAGATGCATGGACTGGTCTTCGCCAATTCCCTAGAGCAAGAGTAGAAGATGAGCAAAAGGCTGAATGAACAACAACAAGTGATGGATGGCATGCTGCAAGCCATCATTAAGATCAATACCAAGTTAGGGTTGAATGGTGAAGAGGATGACGAAGAAATGCATGGATATGAATCCGAACCAGAAATCATCAAGATATCCCCAAATTCTGGAGGAACAGGGATATCTAAGGCTAAGGTCAACACGTCTGAAATGTCACAGTCTACAAGGGATCCTACTGTTAAGGCTCTTGAGCAGAAGCTAGAAAGCCTTACCAAGGCAATGAGCTCTGTTCCGGCTTTTGTTGACAAGTACTTAGAGGTTCCATTACCTGTTCAGCCAACTTTGAAGATAGTTGACAAAGTTGAAGTGCCAAATATTAGGTTCAAACCTTCTGAGAACCCTATTCATCATGGGGAGGAGTTCATGAGGCTGGCACCTTTAAACTGAATTGAATTGTTCAAGGCTTTCATCCACCATTAGACACGCATCCAGAAGAAGCAAGCTACAGTGGACGACCTAACCACCATGAAGCAGCGGGATTATGAGTCCTTCATGGATTATTTTGAGAGGTGGCATACGAAATTGTCCCACATCAATGAGACAATTCCTCTCCGTCTACAGTTATCTACCTTTAATTAAGGACTCAAGAGCAGCCTATCCAAGCACTTGGGGTATCATGTCGTCAAAGACTTTGATTACTTGAGGGACAAATGTGTCCAATTAGAAACTATGCACAATGATAAGATAACTTCTCCTAGATGGATGGGGTCCAGCTCCAACAGGAGGGCTACTAATGCAGCTAGCCACCCTCCTAAGATTATGGAGACTAACTCTATCCAGTGCAAGGGGCCTTACGTACCGAAGTATGAGACTTATACGCGCTTGGATATGCCTTACTCTCATGCACTTGACCGTCTGGTCAAGAAGGGTATCCTGGTTTTGACCTTACCAAAGGAAGAGCCAGAAACTAAAGGCAGAAATTGGGATGCCAACCAATTTTGCCGCTATCACCGCTGTCGAGGTCATGACACTGAGTAATGTTGGACTTTAAAGAATAAGAAAGAAGATATTATAAGGGCAGGGACGCTACCAATGCCAAAAGACGCCAAGAAACCAAACAATCAAAGTAATCCTATGCCAGAGCATACAAATGCTATTTCATGTGGGAATTTCAGCTTCGACCCCTTCGCATTGATTGTAGAAACAGGGCAACTTGTCCCTGAAATAATTGGGTTCCCTGAATGTCTATTCATCTATGGCATTTGGGATAGTGACGAGGATGATGAGCACGAGCATTCCGAGACAGAATGGACGGAGAAAGATGAACCAAATGACGTAGCATTCCTTACTCGGTCTGGCCATCACAAAAATAATAGGAATACGACCATCCCAGTGGCTGTTCCTAACTCTACACCAACGACTGGTAGTGACAATCAGATCTCTCCTGAAGACCCTCTTCTTTCACAACTCAAAAAGACTAGGGCTAAGGTAACCATATGGCAACTCATATGCACTTCACATGCTCATAGGCAGAAGATGTTGGATGCCTTTACAGCACTCACGGTATTGCCTACAACAACTCGTGAAACTTTGGTTGCTCATGTGACTACCCAACAAGAAGTGATTACTTTCGGGACTGAAGATTTACCTCAGGGAGGAACATGTCACAACAAGGCCCTATACCTCACAGTGCAATGTTCTAACAAAACTATCCCGCTGGTTTTGGTCGACAACGGTTCAACTGTAAACGTGTGCCCTTGGAGGACGGCACAGAAATTGGGAGTACAACAACAACACTTAGCTCAAAACGGTGTACAACTCAGGGCGTATGACAATTCACCTCGGAAGTCTGTCGGATCTGTGGTATTGCCCGTTACTACTGGTAGCATCACTAGGAATGTGGAGTTCGTGGTACTGGAGATTCCAGCCTCTTTTAATTTGCTACTAGGGTGGCCATGGCTTCACGAATGTAATGCTATAGCATCCACCCTACATCAGAAAGTGAAAATGTTGGTTCAAGGTCAAGTGATCACCATCTCCGGAGAATCTATCAATGTTGTTTTCACTCCTAAACAGTCAACTCTCGAGGTGGAGCACAACTTGATGGACGAAGAACACAACAATTTTGAACTCGTGGCAATGATGAGCAAGGATGAAGCACCTTTTGACTTCGATCCCTACTCAAATCCCAAGGTACATGCTATGCTCAAGAGACAAGGATATTTCTCTGGAATGCCGCTAGGGAGGAATCTGAAGAACAAAATCCCTCCTGCATTCAAGATCTTTAAGCAGAAGGGAAGATTTGGCTTTGGCTATAAACCAACTGAGAAGGAGGCTAGGTTTACAAAAATGGCTATCGTTATTCCAAATGAAGCCCTATCCACTCACTTTAAATGGACAGTTTGTTAGGGAAGGTGATGACTTTCCCTACTATGGGTTTCCTGAGCCATTCTATCTAAAGAACAAAGGAGTTCAAGTCGCTGGACTAGAAGTCTTCGATGATTGCTCCATTAGTATGGCTACTATCTTTGTTCTCGCTCGGGACAAACAGCCTCGATTAGAATGGACTCATCTTGCTGGGGGAAACATTTTTGGCATGATGTTTGGACTGTCGTCCCGAGAAGTCCGAATCGATGTCTTTATTATTCTACCGCCCAACCCAAGCTTTGATCCAAGTCTCATGATTGCTGAAGACAGAGAAGTTAAGGCGGTCTCGTGGGTTGATGCTGAGGAGAATAATTTTGCTTTATCTGTAGGAGAGTCTGTTCCTAAGTGTGTAGTGTCAGGTTTTAATGGTTTAGAGTCAAGTGACTCTGGTCTTGAGTCTGCTGGCGATGTATTCCTTTCTGCATTAGATAAGATGAACCTTTCTACTTACTCTGATTCTTCTTTCCCCTCTTCCCTGAGCTACTATGCCAACAATAAGCTGACATTTAATGAACCCTTAAAAGAATTTTTTAATGAACATGAGCATAAAATGACGGTGTTAGAAGACACCATTACCATAATGTGGGCACAGAAGAACAACCTCGGGAACTGAAGTTCGGTAGCTCACTCACAGCAGAAGAACGGGTAGCATTCACTGAGCTTCTTAAGGAATTTGTGGATGTATTCGCATGGTCCTACGAGGACATGCCTGGGATTGATAGGGAAATTGCGGAACATACCATACCTTTGTTTCCCATTGCGAAGCCGGTTCGACAAAAGGCTAGAAGGATCAAGCCTGAATGGGCTAAGAAGATCGAGGAAGAAGTGATCAAGCAGCTTAACGCTAAGTTCATCAAAGTAGTCCAATACCCCGAATGGATTGCTAACATTGTCCCAGTACCCAAGAAAGATGGGAAAGTGCACATGTGTGTAGATTTTCGAGATCTTAACAAAGCTAGTCCTCAGGATAGTTTCCCTTTACCTCACATCGATGTACTAGTGGATAACACTTGCGGGCATGAGCTACTATCCTTTATGGATGGAGTTTACCTCACATCGATGTACTAGTGGATAACACTTGCGGACATGAGCTACTATCCTTTATGGATGGAGTTGCGTGTTATAACCAAATCAAAATGACGGAAGAAGACATGGAGAAAACCTCATTCACTACACCATGGGGAACATACTGTTATGTGATTATGCCTTTTGGTCTCAAAAATGCTGGGGCAACATACCAACGGACAGCCAACACCCTACTTCATGATATGATGCATATAGAGGTAGAGGTTTATGTGGATGACATGATCGTAAAGTCCAAAAGAAGGGAAGGGCGCATTCCTAATCTTCGCAAGTTTTTCCTCCGACTTCACTAATACAAGGTGTGGCTTAACCTAGCAAAGTGCACCTTCGGTGTCACCTCTAGGAAGCTGCTAGGCTATGTGGTTAGCCAATGAGGCATTAAAGGTTACCCTTCAAAGATAAAGGCTATTCAAGAGTTGCAGCCACCAAGGACAGAAAAAGAGATAAGGGGTTTCCTAGGACGAGTCCAATACATCAGCAGGTTCATCTCGAAACTCACCATGACTTGTGAATCTTTGTTCAAGAAACTAAAGAAAGGAAGCAAAATAGAATGGGACAATCAATGTCAAGCGACCTTTGACAAAATCAAGGCATATTTGCAACATCCTTCAGTCTTCATGCCACCAGTACTAGATGAGCCTCTACTCCTTTACCTTATCGTGACTAGCTCTGCAATGGGGGCTATGCTAGCTCAGAAGGTTAAAGGTCAAGAGAGCGCCATCTACTACTTGGGCAAGAAATTCTTGGACTACGAAAGTCGATATGCAGATATAGAGAAAATGGCTCTTGCATTAGTTTGGGCCACCAAGAAGTTAAGACATTACATGCTTTCACATACTGTATATGTCATAGCTGAGAATAATCCCATCAAGTTTATCATGGAGCAGCCTACCATCAACAACCGCATTGCTCGATGGGTGGTCATGCTTTCAAAGGTCAATCTTCTGTACTTGCCTCAGAAATCCATCAAAAGACGGGTTAACTTAGATTTCCTGGTTACCTCGCCATCACAGGAACCTCCAAGCCATCACTTGGAATTCCTAGATGAGGATTTGTTTTTCACTGATGAAATAACATGGGAAATGTATTTCGATGAAGCGTCTAACAAAATGGGTTGCCGAGTAGGAGTTTTATTGATCTCTCCAGAAGGGGCACATGTGCCTGTATCAGTGAAGTTGGACTTTGATGCTACCAACAATGCTGCAGAATACGAAGCAAGTATTAAGGGTTTGCAAGCCGCCTTGGCCTTGGGCATACGCCATGTAAAAGTCTTTTGGGATTCAAGCCACGTCATTAATCAGGCTAAAAATACATGGAAGGTCCGAAATGAATGTCTCAAGGCATATCAACAGAAGCTCTTGGGACTTACTGACCAATTTGAGCAAATCAGTTTCCAGTACCTCTAAAGGGATCACAATGGGTTAGATGACGCCTTAGCCAAGTTGTCTTCAATGATGTCGATACCATCAGGCACGTTTCAATTGCCAGTTGTAGTGGAGCGACAGTCTGAACCTGCATATGTTTGCCACCTGGAAGCACAAGAGGAAGAAACTGAGGATTGGTTCCATGACATATACAATTTTCTTTGAAAAGGAGAATATCCAGCTGAGTTGGATGCTCGAGGACAGCGATCAGTCAGGTCTTTAGCAGCACAATACTGTTTGATCCAAGATCGACTTTACAAGAAGTCACCTACGGGCATTATTTGTTGTGCATTGATGCTAAGAGCGCCAAGGAGATCATGACTACTATACATGGAGAAGAGTGCAGTCCCCACATGAATGGACGAATGTTAGCAAAGAAGATTCAAAGGGCTGGTTACTATTGGTCCACCATGGAGGCGGATTGCTTAGAGTTCGTTCGAAAGTGCCACAAATGCCAAGAATATGCCAACCTACAACATCAACCCCCGTCATACTTGACTACTTTGACATCTCCGTGGCCATTCTCGGTGTGGGGTATTGACATCATTGACAAGATACACCCAACCGGAACAGGAGGACATGAGTACATATTGGTTGCCATCGATTATTTCACTAAGTGGGTAGAGGCAGCCTCTTTTGCCAAGCTCACATCCAAACACGTGGCCAGATTCATCCTCCAAAACATCATATGTTGGTACAAAGTGCCTCATGAGATCATTAGTGACAATGGAAGCCATTTTCGAAAGGAAGTAAAAACTTTGCTCACCGCTTACAAAATCCAGCATCATTGGTCTTCGACTCTTCGCCATACCGGCCTCAAGACAATGGAGCTGTTGAAGCAGCCAATAAGACAGTGTCGGGGATTATCAAGAAGATGGTTGTTACTTACAAGGATTGGCCAGATAAATTAGCATTTGCCCTATGGGGATACCGAACCTCTATACGAACTGCTACAGGGGCAACGCCGTATTCCTTGGTATATGGGATGGAAGCAGTCTTACCAATTGAAGTAGCGATCCCTTCGTTACCGATAGTGGCCGAAAGTCAGTTGCCAGATGCAGAATGGGCTAGGGCAAGGTTCGAAGAGTTGATGTTGATGGATGAAAGGTGAAAAGCAGTTCATTTCAAGTAGGCGATTTGGTGCTTAAGGAGATGAGGGCACCTGTACATGATCCAAGGGGAAAATTTGCACCTAATTGGAAGGGTCCTTACATGATTAAGGATATTTTGCCGGGAGGAGCAGCTCGGCTTGCTACCATGGATGGAGAAGATATAATTCAACCAACAAATTTGGATCAGCTCAAGCGATATTATGCTTAATATAACCAAGCAACTGGAAAACTAAATTTTCAAACACTTGGGATATATTTTAAATGCTCATGTACTTAAGGAAAATAAATTTTGCAAGAACACAATATTTGTGAACAAATATTTCTCCTTTATTAAGTGAAAACGCAAGTACATTATTTGTAACATAAGAAAATTCGAAAGGCATAATTAAATAAAATATTATTCTGGCAAAGCAGTTTTAGTTCCTTCACTCCATCCATCTTCTAATCTTGCTTCACCTTCTCTACTTCGCAAGTAGTCTCATGGTCGGTCTCCATGTCTCTAGATCCGTTAATCGCTTTCTCTTTGTCCTTGGGCTTATAGACCCGCCTGCATGATTTTCGTGCCTCAACCCTCGGACCCAGTCTACCCTTCACTGACTCTTTTGCACCAAGGCGGTCCTTTACCGATGTACGAGGACCCAACCTTTCCTTCGCAGATGCTTGCCTTCGTCTTGCTTCCCCAGCACAGTGAGATTCAATAGCAGCAATTAACCATCCATGATAACCGGTGTCGGCAATGTGAGACACACGAACCTTTGGCGGAGATTTGAGAGTCGGTCTTCTTTCCCAACACTTCAGCCATGACTCAATCATCGAATTTCGGAGCTTCAACTGAGAAGGAGTTTCACACAGTAGTTCGGGAATATCCTGCTTGCGACCCATTTGACGCTTCACTCGCGCCGGAAAATAAAAAGTCATGTGCGTCAAGCCGGCGAGACACATGTAACCATTGCGGAAGTCATGGGTCATATATTCAGAAATGTGCCACCATTCGATCCACCATGAGATCTCCCGAGGCTCCTTTAAGAAAGCAATCCATTCCGTTACCGAGCGGAAGTCGGTGTACTTCCTCTTTCTCTGACAATAGTTCGCCATTAATCGGATCCAAAAGTTCGGGGTTCTTCGATGAGACCCAAATGTTCCATTAATCGGATCTGTCCACAAGTTAGCCAGAGTCAGATTGCGTGACGATTATCTCCAAAAAAAAAAAAAAGGTGTAAAACCCTGCGCGGGTTTTATAGACAGTAGAGGTAGAAGCTGGGTAGAAGAAGAGAGAAGGGGAGAAATACCTGAAGTAGCAAGGGGCTTCCTTGGAAATCATGTTCGCGATTTGGATCATCCAAACCCTTCATGGTCTCCGCTAACATTAAAGGCACGGGATTGTAGCCTCGGGATATGTCCTCAACGGTTTGGATCAAGTTTGTCGGTCCAGTTCTCTTGCCGCCATGGTACAAGCAAAACTCGCCGAGAAGACATAATACGAGCGCTCGCACTCGTATCACGGGGCCATACTCCAAGGTATCGGGTGATTGAAAATATTCAACTATGGTTTGAAAGTGTACCTTTTCGCCGAGTATTGCACTTCCGATGACCCGAGAAGGAAGACATAAGAGCTCCTTGTATTGCTTGGGGATGTCCATTGGTGTTGGAGGTGGCGTAGGCCGAGCAAAGTGATTTCTCCCTAAGATTGAGGACCATTCCTCCGGAAGCGGACACAACTCCTTCCACGCGAAGCGAAAGACATGCATCTTCGGATCCCAAAAAGTTTCCGCCGCATGGAGAAAATCTTTGTTAATCCTCACTTGTCGAAGACTCAACAAGCTCGTCAATTTGTATCTTCCAAGCTCTTTCTTCTCCTCCTTGGATAAAGTGCTCATCCAAGTTGCAAGTTTCTTCTCGAATGCCATGAGAATCGGGGATTTTCTTTGTGTTTTAGGAGAATATGTGGTCAAGGCCTAGAAGTAGAGATGAGGAGTGATGACTACATGCATAATAGGGGTATTTATACACCTCCATTCAAGCTCTAAATGGAGAAATGCAATCAGCGAGTGATCATGGAGTCGTTGTATTCATATCCCATGATTTCAGCCCATCAACAATGGCTAACAAAAAATAAAGAAAAAAAAACATAATCAAAACCCGCGCGGGTTTTGATGTGCCCATGTCCACGCACGCGCTTGCCCAAGCCTAGGCCCAAGGCCTGCTAAAGAGAAAGCCCGCGCGGGCTTTCGAACGACATGGGCCGCTTTTCCACAGTTCGGCCCACCCGCTTCTAATTGTATTTGGGCCATGGAATCAAATTGGTCCGTTTGTGTATTTTTAATGTTTCGGATCCTAACCCAGTGATGCTCAGTTATGAAATTTTTCGCTCGAATTTACTCTGACACTTAAGTTTTCGTTTTCTTTTATTTTCCTTTCTTTTTGGGGAAGCGGGATTAAGTTGGGATTAATCGCGTCATATAGAAAGTCGTTTAGAAATGCATTAATAGAATAAAGGTTTGCATCCACGAAGTCTTGCATATAAAACAAGAAATAAAATGCATAAAAGTCTTGCATTAAAATAAAAGAAAAGTAGTACAAATTAGCCTTGCATAACAAAAGTCAAAAATGCATAGAGTCTTGCTTGTCATCGGTTTGATCACCACAGAGAGCCCAAATCGCCGCTGTCTTCAACCAAGTCGGTGCCAGCATGAGAAGCCCCAGCGTTAGAGGCACCAGTCGTACCAAAATAGGTGTCCCAGGAATAGTAGTTAGAACCTGGAGCTGACTGCGGTGGCCCAGACAAGGGAACTTCGGAAGGATGCACACTCGACGGTGATGATATGGGTTGCTCTTGTGAACCCGCTAGCCATGAACGATCAGGAACACGCCACTCGACAGAAGGAGTCGGCCATACAGGACCAGTTCCGTTACCGGGGGCTGGCCAACCAGAAGAGGTAGATCCTCCTAGCCAAGAGTGTTGGGGTGCAGACCACTCTTGCGTACCCGCAGGCCATGAAGGACCCATTCCAGGAGCCGGGACTGGCTATCCAACAGAGTAAGAGCCAGAACAAAAGAAGGAGGCGTCGCATGGTGCAAGACGTGAGGTAGCGTCATCCGCTAGGGCCTGACCGCCAGGGTACCCTACGGATGCACCTGAGACATGGTCCCTCACCACAATCTCTCGACCACAACGAGCATAACGCACTGAAGCTGGAGTGCCGCGAGAATGAGAAGGCCGGTTGGTAGCACTCGACTCTGAAGCATCCTCCACCCAATAGGAATGAGGCTGGGTATCGCCACCATACCCAACACTGTGATGTGACCCCCTTGGCCAAGATACTCCTCTAAGAACATCTGAGCCATGTCTTCATCCATAGGGCGACGGCCTCTACTACGAAGGGACCCAGTTCAATGATAACCCTGAACCATTAAGCTTTTACCACGACCCTCTGGCACAACTGCTAGGGGAGGACGAGAGGACCCACCAACCTCTTCTCGAGATCGGCCCCGGGAAGAATATTCCCCTGCTGAAGAACGACGTGGGGGCTCGGTGCGAGGAACTCCCACAGTAGAACGTCGACGTGGTTCACGAGGAACAGACTCCGCGTCAGCCTCCATGTCAGCCCTTCCGGCGGTGTTCCCGCGATACCTGTCTGAGCTAGTGAATGATCGATTGACGTGTTTCAACATAGTGCTCCACTCTTTGGTCATTTGTCTGAAGGTATCCAATCTCGGCTAAAAGGTAATGAGAACAAAGTTTATACATGTATAAGTGGCGTATGAGATAAAAGGAAGCAATAAGAAATGAGAGATTACTGGTTTCCGATCAAACTCTTGGAGTGGAGAGAATTGACTGCTAGTCTCGACATCCAAGAAACCGCCAATCCTTCTCCCCGCTGGTGGAGCCTCCAGCTCAACAACCCTAGCATAGGGCCCCAGCTGCAGACTTTATGGTTAGGAGCCAGTCAAAAGCACAACGCAGAAAAAAGGGAAGAGATACCTACCACTCGGGGCGCTAAACGGCTCAAGTAGCGTTGGAATTCCTCATTAAATTGCTCCTGTGGGACGTCATTCACGAAGTTGTCGAAATCTTGACCGCGAATCCAATCTCCCAAGACGTCCGGAGCAACGCGCCAAGGCTCGAACATGTGCTTTGGAGGATCCTAGGGAATAAGGCCATGATATCCACCCAGGATTTGCCTCGTAGCCCTCTCCCCCAGGTACCATATGAAGCCCGAAGGTCCCTCCATTAGGATGCGGAGGCGAGTATCGTGCTCCACTTGTTGCAAAGGGGTGGGCGATCCACTCAAATCAAACTCCGCCCACAGATGCCAGTTCTCTTTGTTCTAAGAAAGAAAGAGAGTCATTTCAAGAATGGAGGTAAAAATAAAGATGTCAAGCATAAAGAAATATCGGGGTGAGGTCATCCATCGTGCGACGGATACGGTCAAGACTGCCTGACTGAAATTTCTTCCCTCGAACACCCTCAGTCGTCCAACGTTCAGCAGTTGGGACCGTTCTATTTCTTTTGGAGCGAATGCCCAAGGACAGGATATACTCATATGCCCATGACTGCATGAATATAAAGTCAAAGAAATAGCAAAAGAGTAGCAAAACTACAAAGAGAAGAGTCTTGGGTATATACCTCGAGCACCTTCCACAAAGAAGGACCATACTGAAAGCGAGTGTGACACTCGTGGAGGTAAACCGGATCATCATCCAGCGTCAGTCTAACACCGCGATGAAGCCAGAGGAGGAAATTCGCATACGCAGCTTTGCCCCAATTCAAGTTTCGGACCTCGTTCAAGTCCAGGATATTGGCGGAATCTCGCCATTAAAAACTACGTCACGATCACCCCAAGGAAGACCGGTGATCATAACAAAATCTGTGGGGGTAATCGTCATCTCACCCACAGACTGATGAAAGGAATTGGTCGTGTCCCAAAACCTTTCTGCTATAGCACGACCTATAACGCTGAATGTACGGCCTTCCAGGCCACCAGGCATTTCCAGAACGGCATGAGACCTGCCGTAGTCAAGGTGTTGCTAACAAAGTCCCCGGGAATCGAATCGACTACCTTAAGGAGATCCTTTAGAATGCCGAGAGTTTTCAAGTTATCCTCCTAGTAGCAAAACAGGAAAGGGAAAAATTAAAGTCGGGGGCTCACCTAATGCGTTGACCAAGGCATAGTCTTTCAGGCCCTAGCTGGACCCGGCACCAACACTGGGCCCAGAACCATGGCCCACAAGATAGATAAATTGGAAAAAGTGAAACAAAAAAAAGAAGGCAAAAAAGAAAAACTGTCGGCCCAAATAAGTCGGCCCAACAGGGCTGAAACCCGCACGGGTTTTGGTTCTGCTAATAGGCCGCCCATCCAGGCCCAGTTTTTTTAAGGGTTTATGGCGCAGAAAACCTACGCGGGTTTTCCCTGTTTTAGTGGGCCGGTTTTTTTTCTTTTTTCCTTTGGGCCGAACAAATACAACCCATTCTGTTTTCTTTGGGTCGAGTTTGGTTCGTCTCTCAAAATGGGTTATTGTTGTGAATAGACAAAGAGACGTCGTGCGGACATGCATATACATCAATTCAAGGCATGCTTAAAATAATAAAAATCGACAAGACATGAAAAAATTAAATTTGTGCTTACTCATTTTTCATTATTAAACTAAGCATCATAAAGAGGGATTTCGAAAGTTACCTTGCCATGGGAGCGGTAGAACCAAGCATGCTTCCAAGAATGAATTGTAAGATCCGAAGGGTCAGTGTTGGCACCCGGAATAAAATTGTGCCTTAAAGACATCTCGTGAGGCCATGCCACCGCATGAGGAAGAGGAGGATTTCTACGACCTCTAGGATGCATTTTCTAAAGAATCCGAAGTATCTCAAAAAAAGCAGATTTTCTAGAGAGAGAAAATGAGCTAGAGAGATGAGAAGAAGTTGAAGATGTGAATGAATGAGAGGAATGAAGCTTGGCATTTATAGAAATGTTGAGTGAATATGAACCGCTCGTTTCTAGGACCCGCCTCGAGATGCCAAATGCGTTTCATTGGCCGAAAATCCAAAGATTATCCCTTTGCCACCCAAAGAAGAGACATGGCTGCATGGCTCTCTCTCGTCCACACGAAGCCCGGGCCCATCATTGATTCCCTTCACGAGGAAGAAAAAAAAAAGAGAGAAGAAAAAAAACGGGGCCAAAACCCGCGCGGTTATTGAGCGCCCTACAGGCCCGTTATGACGGCCCAGCGCCTTTGAAATGGCCCAATAGATCTCATAAAACCCGCACAGGTTTTAAACCAACAAAAACGGAAATCAGCGGCCCAGCATCTTTCAACAGTCCAAGGGTCCCCAACATTCAGGTAAAAATCTAAACCCATTTGCATTTTTGCGAAAACTAATACTTATTTTTCTGATGATTTTCAGGTTGCCACATAAAAGAGCACCATCATCCGGTCGCCGCCGAAAGGGACCATCCAACTTCAGGTTGCCACATAAAAGAGCACCAACAGCGACAGTCGTCAAACGGTTGCCATCTAAAGGCCTCTACCGATGTCGTCAACGACAGTCGTCCAACGGTCGCCACCTAAAGGCCTCCAATGATGTCGTCAGCAGTAGTCGTTTAAACGGGTTCCACATAAAGGGCTCCAACGACATTTTCAGCATCAGTCGTCCAACGGTTACAATCTAAAGGTTACCGACGACCTCTTCATCAACGTTAGTCGTGCAACGGATTCCACTTAAAGGTCTCCAATGACATCTTTAGTAGATGTCGTCCAACGATTGCCTCCTAAAGGTTACCGACGACATCATCCCCAGCAACATCAGCCAGCCGCCATATAAAAGAGCACCGCCAGCATCAGTATAGACGTCAAGGCTACTTTGACCTTCGTCCTACTCACACTCGATCAAAGTGGGGGCGCTCTGTAGACACCGGGATTTGCACCAATATAATCCTGACTTATCAAAAGTGTGAATAAAGCATTTGGGCTGATACCTAAACGGATCATGGATTCAATGCAAATCAAGCAGGACAACATAAAAAGAAAGCGGCCCACAACCAACATCAAAACCCGCAAGGGTTTTAAAGTGAAGAAGACGGCCCAGAACCAAGGCAGGCCCAAGGCGCGCCCCAGCCCAGGGTTCAAAACCCGCGCGGGTTATCTGTCGTCTAAAAAGTGTCGTTTTGTCGTGCCCACGTCAGCGATCCGTGTATACAGATTTTAAAACCCGCGCGGCTTTTAAGTTTAATAATCCGTCGCCAAAAACTTGATCATTATCCCATGATATTAGCCCATGTGTGTTGACCCTTGACTTGATTTTGCATGGATTAAGGGGCATGATCTTAGGGGTATGTCCCTCATTTTCCCTCCTAAACCTCACCTCCTCCAACTATAAATACCCCCTCCATTACATGCATTCTTCACCAACTATCACCATAATTCTACCCTTACTCTCCTAAACTCTCATCATACTTCTATCATTCTCACTACTCTCATTACCATAGCTCCACCAAAAATATCATCCACACTCTACCATTCTAATCCTCTTATAATCATCCTTCATCCATCAAGTCAAGGGAAGCCAAGGTATTTCGATCGGCGCATTCGGGCTTCAAAACCAAAGAGGTTCGGTTTCATGTTTATTTTCGTCATTATTATTCAATCATGTAATTTGTCTTTTACTTTATGTTATGTGCATATTTTGTAAACCAAAAACCCCTTTGTTTTTTATATTGCATGTTGAGAATATAAACTTGCGAAATTAATTAAACTTCTCCCTACTCTTTTTTCATTTTAATGTCGATTTTAGTAAAGTCCATTTTCTAACGGGCGAATTCAAGAATTTTATAATTCTTGAATTCGTAACTTTACCCCCGGGCTGAGAATCGGGTTTCGTAGACCGGAGTCACTTTTTTATTCTTTTATGGTTTGTCGGTTTCCCTTAATCGATTAGCGACTCTTTATTCTTTTTTATAATCTGTTTGATTATTTAATATTGAAATTTACATAAAAATAATTAAGAAATGATTTAATATCTTTCCACACACCCAATTTAAAGTGAAAAATTGAGAGAAAATGCGTAGGAATTAATAAAACTCATACGGGTTCTATTATTTCAAATTCAAGTTCTCTGGCCCGAGGGAAACAGGCGGCCCGGCCCAAGAGCCATCAAAACCCGTGCGGGTTTTGCTTGGTCTAGCGGCCCGCGTGCTTCCTTTTGGGTCTGAATGTGATGTGGGCCGATTTTGAATCATTATTAATATATTTCATGTAATTTCAATATTTAAATAATAAAAACGGATTTGTAAAATAAATAAAATTTCACCATCCCGAAAATGAATTCTGAAAAATAAAAATATCCTTATTTAAGGATTAATTAACCTTAGTCGGCTTCCGATTACTTAAGTAGCGCATCGCGGAGAAAAGTGGTCTCACTTTTCCCGGGGTCCTACACCAGCATTTGCAGTAGCATCACAATGAGGAGTTCATGTTGTTTCATACGACTCAGCAGCAAGGGAAGCAATTCCAGCAGAAACAGCAGGAAATCCCAGCAGAAACAACTTGTCATTCAGAAGTTCAACTACCCATCAGAAGATTCACAGCACCTTCAGCAGCCACCAAGCCACCCACAGCATCCATCCAAGCTTGTTACACACTTGTGAAACATGTCTTGGCAACTTCATCCACTCAGCCTAGCAGCATTGGTCACTCAGACCAAGTCCAGTTCCCAACAACAACAATCCAAGCAGCAGTCTTTCTCAATATCATATCCCTTGATTGAGGAAGATTCAGCCAAGGTTTCCTAGGAGTTTTTTTGTTCTATGTCATGCTATTTTCAAGTCCAAGCCAAGTCCCAACATGTTCGAGCATGGCATCAGCAAGTTTCACAACACAGAACAAGCAACTCCAACAGGATTATTTGTTATCTGTTTTTCTAGAACCCCAGTTATGTGGCTAAGTCCTGTGCCTTTTGTCCATAGGGGTTCTTTTGGTCTTTCCAGCATAATATTAACTTATTGAGATTACTTCCAGGCTAACATTGGCGTGGGAATCACCTCAGTAAATCAATATTTACCCCCTAGAGAGGAAAGCCTCTCATTGGTCCATGTTTCCACTCTTTTGGCATTTGGTCCAATAAGAGCTTAGCTAAGTATTTTGCTTTTATTTTCTTACCAAATGTACTCGAGATAGTTGGTATGTAATCAGTTGTATTAGTTTTAAGCTTTGTAGCTTAGAATTGATCAGGGAGATTAGATAGAAGCTTATGCTGAAGCAGCTGCTAATCAAACTGTAACTTTTCTTTATATTTTGAAGTTTCCATCAATGAAAGATACCTCAGTGTTCATTCAATAGTATTCTCGAGTGTCTTAGTACCTCTAAAAGTTTGTGAGTGTCCGATAACTCTCAGTCTTGGTTAAAACAGCTCCTATCACTGGAATGTGGCAACCATCCAGCAAGTGTCAATTGTGCTTGATCATCCATGCTTTGGTGTATCTGTAGAGGCATGAATGTGAGAGTCCTTTGCCCTTGATTGCATCTGAAGGTGTGTCTGTAACAGTTGTAAGCAAGCCTTTCTTTTATATTATGTCTTGGGTTGTCTTCTATTCCAGCTAATTGCTTTTAAACAGTTATTGTGTTTTCAGCATTCAGCTGTGTATGGGTAATTGTATGGTGTATTCTAGTCCAATACTCTGATCTAAGGGAACTAGCATACATCATCTTGGTATAAGAGCATTGTGTTCTATCTTGGAGTGTGTTGCTTGTTGTAATTGAGATGGCTGGAACTAGTAAAACACCATAGGAATTCCTAGAACAGACTTTGAAAGAAAAAGAAGAGGTAGAGCAGAAAATGAAATTCTTGATTGAATAATTGCAGTATTATATGAGATTGCATAGAAATGAGTTAAATAGGGAGACTGATGAAGAGATGGAAGAGGGAGTAGGTGAAAATCCTTTTAGTGGGGCAGGAAGAGGAGGTCGAGGTCCTAGGTTACATACAGAAAGAGGAGAAGAGTTAGGAGATCACCTAGGATCAGTGAACCAGAAGAAAACAGTGAGATGGAAGAAAGGAGGTAAGATAGGAGGATAGAAAAGTTGGATTTCAAGATTGATATACCTGAGTATGCAGGAGAGTTAGATCCTGATGTTTTCCTAGATTGGTTGCAGACAGTAGGAAGAGTTTTTTACTTAAAGGAGGTTTCAGAAGAGAACCAGGTGAAGTTAGTAGCCTTAAAACTAAATAAATATGCTTCTACTTGGTGGACTAATCTGCAGAGAAGGAGAATGGAGATTGGGGAAGACAGGGTAAGCACCTTGATTGAGATGAGACAAAAGTTGAAGGAGAAGTTCCTTCCAAAAAACTACATGAAGGAGAACTACTTCAAGTTACAGCATTTTGTGCAGGGAAACAAGTCAGTGGAAGAGTATACTAAGGAGTTTGAGCACTTACTTTGGAAGTGTAATATGCAAGAGAATGAGATACAAACTTACATCAGGTACCTTGCAGGCTTGAATGAAGGGATCAAGAATGTTATGGAGTTACAGGTCTATGATTCACTTGATGAGTTAAGCTCTTTAGCTCACAAAGTGGAGCAGCAGAAGAAGGCTAGAGTGAAAGAATACAGTAGATACCCAGCCAAGCCTTATGCACCAACTAAGCCAAACCCTTACAAACCATACAATCCCCCACAAAGAGCCTATCCACCCTCACCCCCACCTCAAGCAAGAAATCCAACCCCAAGACCCCCACAAAATCAACCACAAAATCCCCCACAAAGGACCCCAGCCCCTATCAGCAGAACCCACCCAGAAAGAAGGTGTTTCAGGTGTCAAGGACTAGGGCACATTGCCTTAGAATGTAAAACAAGAGAATGGTTACTCTTGTTGAGTACCAAGTAGCTTTGTTTATTGATCCTGAACATGTGCAGGGAATAGAACAGGATTATGAAGAGCCTGGGCATGATCCTATCTATGATGATGATGTTATAGAAGAAGGTCCAGATGAGGGAGAGATGCTTGTGGTCAGGAGATTTCAACTCGTGATGAGAAGCGAGAAGAAGCGGAGGGAGAATATCTTTCAAACAAGGTGTACCACTGGAGGGAAGGTATGCTCTATGATTGTAGACAGTGGAAGTTGTACCAATGCAGCCTCCAGCACCATGGTGAAGAAACTAAGCCTGGCAACCAAGCCCCATCCAGCTCCATTCACCATTCAGTGGCTCAGTTCAAGGAAAGGTATCCAAATCTCTACTAGATGCCTTGTTGGTTTTTCAATTGGTCAATCATATAAAGATGAGTTCTGGTGTGATGTTTTACCAATGGATGCATGTCATTTGCTTTTGGGTCAACCTTGGTTGTATGATAGATCAGTGAGCCATTGTGGTAGAGCTAATACATACACCTTTACCATGAACCACAGAAAGATCATTCTTACCCCCATGAAACCCTCACAGTTAGCCAAGAAATCCAAAAACCTGTGTCTTGAATCTAGTCTTGATGTGTTGCTTTTATCTGATCATCATGAGTTTAGTACACAAAGAGACTTGATCCTTTTAGACCTTGAAGAGACCCCAGCCCCACAAAATGACCACCCCTTATTCCTACCCTTACTTCAACAATTTCGGCATGTGTTTCCTGATGAAATGCCACCTGGTTTGCCACCAAAAAGGGATATCCAGCACAAAATTGACCTAGTGTCTGGATCAGTATTGCCTAATAAGCCAGCTTATAGGATGACACCAGCAGATACCAGTGAAATACAGAGGTAGGTGGATGAATTATTGAAGAAAGGAATGATTAGGGAAAGTTTGAGTCCATGTGTAGTGCCAACCTTGTTAGTGCTTAAGAAAGATGGGAGTCAGAGGATGTGCATAGATTGCAGGGCAATTAACAAGATCACTATCAAGTATAGGTACCCTATACCTAGGCTTGAAGATATGTTGGATGAGTTACATGTGTCAGCAGTCTTTTCTAAGATAGATTTTAGGAGTGGATACTACCAGATAAGGATCTATGAGGGAGATGAGTGGAAGACAACATTCAAAACCAAGGGAGGTTTGTTTGAATGGTTGGTCATGCCTTTTGGCCTGACTAATGCCCCTTCTACATTCATGAGACTCATGAATCCGGTCCTGAAACCACTCATAGGCAAGAGTGTTGTTGTGTACTTTGATGATATTCTTGTCTACAACAGGTCTGAGAAAGAGCATGTCCAGCATTTGCAGGAAGTTTTAGAGATTTTAAGCAGGGAGCAGTTGTTTGGAAATCTCAAGAAGTGTCACTTCTTTACATCACAAGTGAACTTCTTGGGGTACAGTGTCACAGCAGCAGGTATTCAAGTTGATGAGGAGAAGATCCAAGCTATTAAGGAGTGGCCTGTGCCCACTTCTATTCATCAAGTCAGGAGTTTTCATGGCCTGGCTTTATTTTACTGAAGATTTGTCAAAATTTTCAGCACCATCTTGGCTCCAATGACTGAAATGGTGAAAGGGAAATTCTTTATTTGGACAACAGCAGCCCAGAAAGCCTTTGAGGAAGTCAAGGAGAGGCTCACTTCAGCCCTAGTTCTAGAACTGCCCAGCTTCAGTAAAGTTTTTGAAGTAGAATGTGATGCTTCAGGTGTTGGCATAGGAGCAGTATTGACTCAAGAGGGTAAGCCAGTTGCCTACTTCAGTGAGAAGTTGAATGATGCCAAGAAGAAATATAGCACCTATAATAAAGAGCTCTATGCCATCATTAGAGCTCTACAACACTGGAGGCACTACCTTATTGGAGCAGAGTTCATACTTCACAGTGATCATGAAGCTTTGAAGTTCATTCAAGGCCAGCACAAGCTCAACACCAGGCATGCTGCTTGGTCGAGCCCATGCAGCAATTCCACTTCATGATCCACCACAAATCCGGAGTGCTAAACAAAGGAGCAGATGCATTGAGCATGAGGTATATGTTGCTTCATATACTTGATTCTAGAATTGTTGGCTTTGAGCATTTGAAAGCTTTGTATCAAGAGGATGAAGATTTTAAGCAGGTGTACCAGAAGTGCCAGCAGCAACCCCAGGGTCTGTATCATATAGACCAAGGCTATTTGTTCAAGGGAAGCAGGCTCTGTGTTCCTAAGAGTAGCTTTAGGGAGTTGTTGATCTCAGAAGTCCATGGAGGGCGTCTAGCAGGTCACTTTGGAGTTGAAAAGACCTTGTTGTTGTTGAAAGAGCATTATAGTTGGCCAAAAATGAGGAGAGATGTGGAGCATCTACTGAGGAGGTGCAATATTTGTCAATTGGCTAAGTCACACAGCCTACCCCAAGGCTTGTATACACCCTTACCAGTTCCCAGCAGCCCTTGGGAAGATGTCAGCCTTGATTTTATTGTGGGTTTGCCAAGATCTCAAAGAGGCAAAGATTCAGTGATGGTGGTAGTGGATAGATTCTCAAAAATGGAACATTTCATACCTTGCCACACCACTTTGATGCCACAAGAGTTGCAGAGTTATTCTTCCAGGAGATAGTCAGATTGCATGGAGTGCCAAAGACAATGGTGTCTGACAGGGATACCATGTTCTGGAGCCACTTCTGGGTTACAATGTGGAAGAAATTGGGCACACAGCTCAAATACAGCACCACTTGCCATCCACAGACTGATGGACAGACAGAGGTTACTAATAGAACACTTGTAATCCTATCGAGAGCACTGATTCAAACACATAAAACAGGATGGGACACTCTCTTGCCCCATGCTGAGTTTGCTTACAACAAAGCACCATCCAAGGCCATAGGCTACTCTCCATTTCAAGTAGTCTATGGTAAAAATCTAATTTCCCCTTTGGATTTAGTTCCACTAACTACTTCTGTCAAATTTAGTTTTGAAGCAGGTAAAAGAGCAAATCGAATCAGGGAGCTTCATCAGCAAGTGAAGGAGAAAATTGCCAAGTATACTGAACAGGTGTTTACATCAGCCAACAAACACGGGAAGAAGGTCACTTTCTAGCCAGGAGACTTAGTTTGGATCCACTTGAGGAAGAACAGGTTCCCCAGCAAGAGAAAAGGAAAGCTGCTACCAAGAGCAGATGAACCACTTGAAGTGCTAGAAAAGATTGGAGACAATGCCTAAAGGTTGGACCTATCTGAAGAGTATGGAGGTTCAGCAACATTCAATGTGGCAGATCTTCGACCCTACTATCCAGCAGATGAAGACCTTCCAAGTTAAAGGACAAACTTTCCTCAACCTGTGGAGGATCATGGAGACCATCAAGCAGAACAGCCAACAACAGCAACATCAGCAGCAAAGGAGGCATCCAAGGGTACTTCACCAGCATTTGCAGCAGCATCACAAGGAGGAGTTCATGTTGTTTCACACGACTCAGTAGCAAGGGAAGAAATTCCAGCAGAAACTGCAGGCTTCCAAATCCCAACAGAAACAGCCTGTCATTTAGCAGTTCAGCTACCCAGCAGAAGATTCACAACACCTTCAGCAGCCACCAAGCTACCCACAACATCCATCCAAGCTTGTTACACACTTGTGAAACAGGTCTTGGCAACTTCAGCCACTCAGCCTAGCAGCATTGGTCACTAAGACCAAGTCCAGTTCCCAACAACAACAGTCCAAGCAGCAATCTTTCTCAATATCATATCTCTTGATTGAGGAAGATTCAGCCATGGTTTCCTAGGAGTTTTTTGTTCTATGTCATGCCATTTTCAAGTCCAAGCCAAGTCCCAACATGTTCGAGCATGGCATCAGCAAGTTTCACAAGACAGAACAAGCAATCCCAGTAGGATTGTTTGTTATCAGTTTTCCAGAACGCCAGTTCTGTGGCTAAGTCCTATGCCTTTTGTCCATAGGGGTTGTTTTGGTCTTTCCAGCATAATATTAACCTGTTGAGATTACTTCCAGGTTAACATTAGAGCGGGAATCACCTTAGTAAATCAATATTTACCCCTTAGAGAGGAAAGCCTCTCATTGGTCCATTTTGCCACTCTTTTGGCATTTGGTCCAATCAGAGCTTAGCTAAGTATTTTGCTTTTATTTTCTTACCAAATGTACTCGAGATAGTTGGTATGTAATCAGTTGTATTAGTTTTAAGCTTTGTAGCTTAGAATTGATCAGGGAGATTAGATAGAAGCTTATGCTGAAGCAGCTGCTAATCAAACTGTAACTTTTCTTTATATTTTGAAGTTTCCATCAATGAAAGATACCTCAGTGTTCATTCAATAGTATTCTCGAGTGTCTTAGTACCTCTAAAAGTTTGTGAGTGTCCGATAACTCTCAGTCTTGGTTAAAACAGCTCCTATCACTGGAATGTGGCAACCATCCAGCAAGTGTCAATTGTGCTTGATCATCCATGCTTTGGTGTATCTGTAGAGGCATGAATGTGAGAGTCCTTTGCATGATTGCATGAAGGTGTGTGCATGTGATTGTAAGCAAGCGTATCTTTTATATTATGTCTTGGGTTGTCTTCTATTCCAGCTAATTGCTTTCAAACAGTTATTGTGTTTTAAGCATTCAGCTGTGTATGGGTAATTGGATGGTGCATTCTAGTCCAATACACTGATCTAAGGGAGCTAGCATACATCAATGGAGGCACAAGAGGAAGAAACTGAGAAATGGTTCCATGACATATATAATTTTCTTCGGAAAGGTGAATATCCAATTGAGTTAGATACTCGAGGACAGCAAGCGATCAGGTCTCTAGCAGCACAATAATGCTTGATCCAAGATCGACTTTATAAGAAATCACCTACGGGCATCAATTTGTTATGCATCGATGCTAAGAGCGCCAAGGAGGTCATGGCTACTATACATGGAGGAGAGTGTGGGCCTCACATGAATGGACGCATGCTGGTGAAGAAGATTCAAAGGGTTGGTTATTATTGATCCACTATGGAGGCAGATTGCTTAGAGTTCGTTTGAAGATGTCACAAATGCCAAGAATATGCCAACCTACGGCATCAACCTCCATCATACCTAACTACTTTGACATCTCAATGGTCGTTCTCGGTGTGGGTTATCGACGTCATTGGCAAGATACATCCAACCGAAACAGGAGGGCATGAATACATCTTAGTCGTCATCGACTATTTCACTAAATGGGTAGAAGCAGCCTCTTACGCCAAACTCACATCCAAGCAAGTGGCCAAATTCATTCTCCAAAATATCATATGTCGATATGGAGTGCCTCATGAGATCATTAGTGACAATGGAAGCCATTTTTCAGAAGCAAGTAGAAACTTTTCTCGCCACTTACAAAATCCAGCATCACCGGTCTTCGCCATACCGACCTCAAACTAATGGAGCTGTAGAAACGGCCAATAAAACAGTGGTTGGAATCATCAAAAAAATGGTTGTCACTTACTAAGATTGGCCTGATAAATTGGCATTTGCCCTGTAGGGATACCGAACCTCTATACGAACTGCTACCGGAGCAACACCATATTCTTTGGTATATGGGATGGAAGCAGTCCTACCAATTGAAGTAGTAATCCCCTCATTACGGATAGTGGCAGAAAGTTAATTGCCAGAAGCTGAATGGGCTAGGGCAAGGTTCGAGGAATTAATGTTGTTGGACGAAAGACAATTGAGGGCATTGCATAATGTGCAAGCGTACCAAAGCAAGATCACTCGTGCTTTTAATAAGAAGATGAAAAGTCGTTCACTTCAAGTAGGTGATTTGGTACTTAAGGAGATGAGAGCACTTATACAAGATCCAAGTGGAAAATTTGCACCTAATTAGAAGGGTCCTTATGTGGTTAAGGACGTTTTGCCAGGAGGAGCAGCCCGGCTTGCTACTATGGATGGAGAAGACATAACTCAACCCACATATTTGGATCAGCTCAAGAGATATTATACTTATTATAACCAATTTTCAGACACTTGGAATATATTCAATAAATGCTCATGTATATAAGAAAAATAAAGTTTGCAAGAATACAAAAATTGTGAACAATGTTTCTTCTTTATTAATTAATAATGCAAGTACACTTCTTGTAGCATGAGAAAATTCAAAAAGGCTTAGTTAAATAAAAGATTGCTCTGGCAAAGCAATTTCAGTTCCTTCATTCCCGTCCATCTTCTAGTCTTGCGTCACTTTCTCTACTTCGCCAGTTGTCTTATGGTCAATCTCCATATCTCTAGGTCCGTTGAGGGCTTTTTCTTTGTCTTTGGGCTTATAGACACGCCTGCTTGGTTTTCGTGTCTCCACTCTCGGACCAAGTCTATCTTTCACCGAATATTTTGCACCAAGGCGGTCCTTTACCGATGTACAGGGACCCAATCTTTCCTTCGCAGATGCTTGCCGTTTTCTCACCTCTCCAGCATGGCGAGATTCAATAGCTGCAATTAGCCATCCATGGTAGTCAGCATCGACAACTTGGGACACATGTGCTTTCGGAAGGACTTTAAGAGTTGGCCTTCTTTCCCATTATTTTAGCCACGACTCTATTACTGAGTTTCGAAGCTTCAAATTCGGGAGCTTCACAGAATAGCTCGGGGATATTCTGCTTGCGACCCATCTGTCGCCTCACTCGCGCCGGAAAATAAAAGGTCTGTACATCAAGCCGGCAAGGCACACATAGGCATTGCGGGAATCATGGGTCACATACTCGGAAATGTGCCACCATTCAATCCACCATGTGATCTCACGAGGTTTCTTTAAGAATGTGATCCATTCCATTACCGAGTGGAGGTCGGTGTACTTCCTCTTTCTCTGACAATAGTTCGCCAATGCCGAAGAAGATCGGGGTTCTTCGATGAGGCCCAAGTGTTACATTAACCAGATCTGTCCAAAAAGTTAGCCAGGGTAAGATTGCATGCCAATTACCTTAAACTAACGAAAAAAAAATGATGCAAATCCCGCGCGGGTTTTACAGACAGTAGGGGCAGAAACCAAGAAGAAGGGAAAAAGAAGAGTGAAATACCTGAAGTAGCAAGGAGCTTCCTCGAAAATCATGTTCTGGATTTGGATCATCCAAGCCCATCATGGTTTCCGCTAGTATTAGAGGTACGCGATTGTAGCCCTGGGACATGTCTTCAACGATTTGGATCAATTTTGCCGGTCCAGTTCTTTTGCCACCGTGGTAGAAGGAAAACTCGCCGAGGAGACATAATACGAGCGCTCGCACTCGTATCACTAGGCCATACTCCAAAGTATCGGGTGATTTAAAATATTCAACTATGGTTTGAAAGTGTACCTTTTCGCCAAATATTGCACTCCCGATAACCCAAGGGGGAAGACATAAGAGCTCTTTGTGTTGCTTGGAGATGTCATTTGGTGTTGGAGGTGACGTCGGCTGAGCAAAATGATTTGTCCCTAGGATTGAGGACCATTCCTCCGGAAGCGGACATAACTCTTTCCAAGTGAAACGAAAAACATGCATTTTTGAATCCCAAAAAGTTTCCGCCGCCCGGAGAAAGTCGTGATTGACCCTCCCTTGTCGAAGACTCAACAAGCTCGTCAATTTGTTCCGAGCTCATTTTTTCTCTTCCTTGGACAAGGTGCTCATCCAAGTTGCAAGTTACTTCTCAAAAGCCATGAGATGGTTTTTTGTGTTTTTGGAGAATATGTAAGGAAGACTTTGAAGTGATGATGAGGAGTGATGTTCATATGTATAACATGAGGTATTTATATACCTTCATGTATTATCAAAAATGGAGAAAAACAGCCAGCAAGTGATCATGTAGCCGTTGCGCTCAAATCCCATGATTTATGCCATCTTCAACGGCTAGCCAAAAAAAAAAGGGGAAAAGAAAATCAAAACCCGCGCGGGTTTTGATGTTCTCAGACCCAAGTGCGCCTGTCCAAGCCCAGGCCCATGGCCTGCTGAAGAAGAAAACCCGCGCGGGTTTTCTAACGATATGGGCCGCCTTCTGCAGCTCAGCCCACCTGTTTCTGATTGTAATTGGGAACTGGAATTAAATTAGCCCGTTCATGTATCTTTAATGTTTTGGGATCCTATCCTTGACCAAATGATGCTCGGTTCTGAAATTTTTGCTCGAGTTTACTCTAACACTTAAGTTTTATATTTTCTTTTATTTTATTTTCTTTTTGGGGAAGCGGGATTAATTTGGGATTAATCCCGTCATGTAGAAAGTCATTCATATATAAATTAATAAAATAAAGTCGTGCATTCACCAAGAGTGTTGCATCAAAAAAGAAAGTACAAAAATCTTGCTTGACATCAGTCTGATCACCATAAGGAGCCTGAATCGCCGCTATCTTCAATCGAATTGTTACCAGCATGAGAAGTCCCAGCGTTGGAGGTACCATCCGTGCCAAAATAGGTGTCCTAGGAATAGTAGTCAAGACCAGGAGCCGTCTGCGGTGGCTCAGACAAGGGAACTTCAGAGGGATGCACACTTGATGGTGATGATATGGAATGCTCCTGTGAAGCAGCTAGCCATGAATGGTCAGAAACGTGCCACTCAACAGAAGGGGTAGGCCATACAGGACCAGTTCCATAACCGGTGGCCAACGGAAGAAGTAGATCCTCGGCCAAGTGTTGAGGTGCGGACCACTCTTGCATACCGTAGGCCGTGAAGGACTGTCGGTGAGCAGCCACCCGGAATGAGAGCCAGAGCCAAAAGAGGAGGCGTCATATGGTGCAGGACGTGAAGTAGCGTCATCCGCTAAGGCCTGACTGCCATGATACCCTACGGATGCGCCTGAATCATGGTCCCTCTCCACTATCTCCCATTCACGGCGAGTAGAACGCACTGAAGCTGGAGTGCGACGAGAATGAGAAGGCCGATAGGTAGCGCTTGACTCCGAAGCATCTTCCACCCAATAGGAATGGGGTCGGGTATCACCACCATACCCAACACTGTGATGCGAACCCCCTCTGACCAAGTGGCTCCTCCAAGGACATTTGAGCCAAGTCCTCTTCCATATACGGAGGACGACGATCCCTGCTACCGGATCTGCTACGATGAGACCCAGTTGAGTGGTGACCCTCTATCATAATACCTTTGCCGCGACCCTATGGCACAACTTCTAGGGGAGGACAAGAGGACCCACCAACTTCTTCCCGAGATCGACCCCGGGAAGAATACTCCCCTACCGAAGAACGGCGTGGGGCCTCAACGGAGGGACTCCTGCAGTAGAACGTCGAGGTGGATCCCGAGGAACAAACTCTGCATCGGCCTCTATATCAGCCCTTCCGATGGTGTTCCCGTGATATATGCCTGAGTTGGTGAATGCCTGGTCAATGTGCTTCAACATAGTGCTCCACTCCTTGGTCATCTATCGGAAGAAAGCGCACCTTGGCTGAAAAATAATGAGACCACGGTCACGCATGCGTGAGCGGCGTATGGGATAAAAAGGAAGCAACATGAAATGAAGAATTACCGGTTTCCGATCGAATTCTCGGAGTGTAGAACATTGACTGCTGGTCTCTACATCCAAGAATTCGCCTATCCTTCTTCTCGCTAATGGGACCTCCACCTTAGCGGCCTTAACATAGGGCCCCAGCTGTAAACTTTATGGTTAGAAATCAGCCAAAACCTGACAGAGATAAAGGAAGAAGATACGCACCACCCGGGGAGCTAAGCAGCTCAGGTAGCGCTGAAATTCCTCATTGAACTGCTCCTGTGGAACGTCATGCATGAAGTTGTCAAAGTCGTGGCCATGGCTCGAACATATGCTCTGGAGGGTCCTGGGGTATAAGACCGAGATATCCCCTAGGATTTGCCTTATAGCTCTCTCTTCCAAGTACCATATGAAGCCCGAGGTTCCCTCCGTCAGGATGCTGAGGTGAGTATCATGCTCCACCAGTTGCAATGGGGTGGGCAATCCGCCCAAGTTGAACTCAACCCATGGACGCCAATTCACTTGATCCTATGAAAGAAAGAGAGTTATTTAGAGAATAGAGGCAGAATAAAATAAAGATGTTAGGTATAAAGAAATACCGGGGTGAGGTCATCCAGCACACGATGAATACGATCGAGACTGCCTGACTGGAATTTCTTCACGCGAACGGCCTCACTAGTCCAGCGTTCAGCAGCTGGGACTGTCTTATTTTTCGTGGAGCGAATACCCAAAGGCAGAATGTACTCGTATTCCCATGACTGCATGAATATAAAGTCAAAGAAAGAGCAAAAGAGTAACAAAACTACAAAGAGAAGAGTCTCGAGAACATACCTCGAGTACCTTCCACAGAGAAGGGCAATACTGGTAGCGAGTGTGAGACTCGTGGAGGTAAACTGGATCATCATCCAGTGAAAGTCTGACACCGCGGTGAAGCCAGAGGATGAAGTTCGCATAAGCCGCTTTGCCCCAGTTCAAGTTCCGGACATTATTCAGGTCCAGAAGATTCCGAAACTAGGTCAAAGTGATGTTGTCCCCACGGTTGGCGAAAAGGGTGGTGGAAACAATGTACGCCAGGAAGATAAAGCGGTGTTGATCCCCAGGCAAATTTTGGAAGTTGGCATCGCGAATGGCCGCTTCAAAATGCGCATAAGAGAGATTGGAAAGGCCTTGCCCTTGGCCTAAGCGCGCTGACACTGGACCCAGTAAATCCAAGACCATCGACGGAATCTTGGCGTCGAAGACTACGTCACGCCCGCCCCATGGAAGATCAGTAATCATAACAAAGTCCGTGGGGGTAAACGTCATCTCACCCACAGGCAAATGAAAGAAGTTGGCAGTGTCCCAAAACCTTTCAGCTATAGCGCGACCTATAACACGAAATGTTCGACCTTTCCAGGCCACCAAGCATTTCCAGAACGGCATGAGACCCGTCGTGGTCAATGTATTGCTAACAAAGTCCCCAAGAATTGAGTCGGCTACCTTAAGGGGATCCTTTAGGACGCTGGGAGTTTTCAAGTCATCCTCCTAGAGGCAACCAGAAAGGGCTAGTTAAAGTCGGGGGCTCATCTAATACATTGGACCAAGGCACATTCTTTAGGACCCTAGCTAGACCCAGCACCAACATTGGGCTCACAGCCATGGCCTACAACATAACATAAACAAATTTGAAAACGAACGAAAAAAAGAAGAAAAAAAAAGACACACGGCCCAAATGCCCCGGCCCAACAAGAATTAAAACCCGCACGGGTTTTACTTCTTTGATGGGCTGCACATCCAGGCCCATTGTTTTTTTAGGCAGCCCGGAGCCACCAAAACCCGTACGGGTTTTCACTGCGCTAGTGGGTCGTTTTCCTTGCCAAATTGGGCCGAGCATGCATGGGTCCAGTGAAATAAAACCCACGGAGTTTCTCTCTAAACTTTGGGCCAGGTTTGGTTATTTTAGGTCCATTCTACGAGCTGGGATGCGTAAATAAAAAGAGCCATCATAAAGTCATGCATACGCATCAAATTAAAGCATGCTTAAAATAATGAAAATCGACAAGACATGAAAAATAAATTTATGCTTGCTCATTTTTACATTAAACTAAGCATAAAAAGAGGTTGTGGAAATTACCTTGCCATGGGAGTGGTAGAACCAAGCATGGTTCCAAGATTGAATAGTAAGGTATGAATGGTCGGCGTTCGCACCTGGAATGATGTTGCGCCTTGAAGACATCTCGTGTGGCCATGCCACCGCATGAGGAAGAGGAGGATTCCTATGACCTCGGGGATGCATTTTCTAAAGAACCCGAATTATCTTCAAAGAGCAAATTTTTCTAGAAGAAGGAGCAAGAGATAAGGAAGGGTTGAAGATGTGAATGAATGAAATGAATGAGGCACGGTATTTATAGAAATGTTGAGTGAAATTGAGTCGTTTGCTTCTAGGACCCACCTTGAGATTCCAAATGCATTTCATTGGCCGAAAATCCAAAGGCCATCACTTTGCCACCCAAAGAGGAGACCAAGTCGGGTGGCACGTTCTTGTCCACACAAAAATAGGACCCCCTTGATTCCCTTCACGAGGTGAAAAAAAGAGAAAAAAAAGAGGAGAAAAAGTGCCAAAACCCGCACGGGTTTTGGATGTTCTACGGGCCCATTCTTGCACCCAGCGCCTTTCAATGGCCCAGCAGAGGTTATAAAACCCGCACGCCGATTAATTCCAGCAGGCCCAAGACCCCACAGCCCACTCGAAGCAAGCCATGCAACCCAGACTGACAGCCCAAAGACTGCGGCCCAAGGGTTCCCAAAGTTCAGGTAAAAATCTAAACCCTTCTCACATGTCATTAAAACTAATGCTTAATTTTCTTGTGATTTTTAGGTCGCCGCTAACAAGGGACCAGACATCATCCGGTTGCCACATAAAAGAGCACCATCATCCGGTTGCCACATAAAAGAGCACCATCAACAGCGACAATCGTCTAATGGTTGCCAGCTAAAGGCCTCCAATGATGTCGTCAGCGTCAGTCATCCAACGGTTGCCACCTAAAGGTTATAGACGACCTCATCATCAGCAACAGTCGTTCAAACGGATGCCACTTAAAGGTTTTCAACGATATCCTCAACATCATTCGTCCAACGGTTGCCACCTAAAGGTTACTGACGACCTCATCATCAGCAGCAGTCGTTCAAACGGATGCCACTTAACGGTCTCCAACAACATCCTCAGCGTGAGTCGTCCAACGGTTGCCACCTAAAGGTTACCGACGACCTCATCATCAGCAGCAGTCGATCAAACGGATGCCACTTAAAGATCTCCAACGACATCCTCAGCATCAGTCGTCCAACGTTGCTACCTAAAGGTTACCGACGACCTCTTCATCAGCATCAGTCGTTCAAAAGGATGCCACTTAAAGGTCTCCAACGACATCCTCAGCATTAGTCATCCAACGGTTGCCACCTAAAGGTTACCGACGACCTCATCATCAGCAGCATTCGTTCAAACGGATGCCACTTTAAGGTCTCCAACAACAACCTCAGACGTCTAATGGTTGCCACCTAAAGGTTACCAACGACATCATCGCCAGCAACATCATTTGGTCGCCATATAAAAGAGCACCACCAGCATCAAGACAACCATCAAGTCTACTTTGACCTTCGTCTTATTCAGACTCGATCAAAGTGGGGGCTCTCTATAGACACCGGGATTTGCACCAGTATAATCCCAACTTATCAAAAGTTTAACGTTTGGGCTGGACTCCAAGATGGGTCATTGGGCCATTGCAATCAGCGGAGCAAGCACAACAAATAAAAGGCAGCCCACCATTGATAACAAAAGCCGCACGGGTTTTAATAAATAAAAGTAGCCTAGAAGCAGAACCAGCCCAAGGCGCGCCCCAGCCCAGTTGCTTCAAAACCTGCACGGGTTTTCAACCATCTGAAGCGCGTCGTTTTGCCTCGTCCACGTCACCGATCCGTGTGTGGGAATTATAAAACCCGCACGGGTTTTATCTTCCAGAAGTTGGCGCCAACATCTTTGATCACCCCCCTGATTTTAGCCCACGTGCATTTGACTTTGCCTTTGACTTGGATAACCCACACGGGTTTTGTGATTGCATGGGGATGGAGGGCATGATCTAAGGGATGTGTCCCCTCCATTTCCCTCCTAAAACTCACCTTACTCATCTATAAATACCCCCCTCCATTCCATTCATTTTCACTAACAATCACCCTCTACTACCCTTATTCTACCCAAACTCTCATCATACTCTCTTAAAATTCTCACTATTCTCATATTACCATCTCCCTACTCTATCCTCATATACCATCCTACTACCATTCTCATACTCATCTCTCCATTCCATTTCGATCGGCGCATTCAGGCTCCAAAACCAAAGAGGTTTGCTTTTATGTTTCTTTTCGTTATTATTATTTATTCATGTAATTTGTACTTTATTTTACATTATATGTGCATATTTTGTCAACCAAAAACCCCATTCTTTATATTGCATGATTAAGAATATAAACTTGCGACATTAATTAAACTTCTTCCCGATATATTTCATTTTAATGTCGATTTTAGTAGAGTCTGTTTTCTAAACACGCGAATTCGAGAATTCTTATAATTCTCGAATTCGTAACCTTAGAATCGAGTTTCGTAGACCGGAGTTACTTTTATTTTTATGGTTTGTCGATTTTCTTAAATCGGTTGGCGACTCTTTATTATTTTTATAAATTTTTTTAGTTATTTAAAATAAACGATAATTGCACAAAAATCTTCATAAATATTTTTAGTACCACATTTTATTAATCTAAGGCCACGCAAGAGAAAACGGGCCAGAAGATTAATAAAACCCGCACGGGCTTTATTAATTTTCACCCTATTTTCTCTGGGCCGAAGCTGCACAGGGCCGGCCCATGTTGCCATAAAACCCGCGCGGGTTTTATGGTTCCATGACGTCCCTCTGTTGCTTCTCGAGTACGGATGAAATATGGGCCGGTACTAAATTTATTAATAAATTATTTAGTGTAATTTCGGATATGTTAATAATATAAAAGAATTTGTAAAATAATGTTTTCATCACTCCGAAAATGAATTACATAAAACAAAAATATCCTTATTTAAGGATTAAGCGACCTTAGTGGGCTCCCGATCACTTAAGTAGCGCATCACAGAAAAAGGGTAACTTTTTCCGGGGTCCTACACGCCTAAGCAACCATCTCCCACTAGGAGTTAGTTTTCTAATCCTTAGGGGATTAGTTACAATGATATGAATCCTTCCAGGACTTGGCTTTTCTAATCCAAGATGGATTAGTTACAAAATAAGCCAACCTTATCTAGGATGCGAAGACTTAGCGTCCAAACTACACACCACACGCCTATCTACTCTTTTAGACTCTTCTAACTTGATGTCCAAGTTTATATATATTACTTGACATCTCACACAACTAAAAATAATAAAATTACATCAAATAACTTACTACTAATAAAGAAAACACTAAAAATGTGAACTTTAACTTGAAAAGGCCAAAACTGATAACTTCATCTTGGAAATGCCAAAACTGTGAAATTCAACATGGGCTTTGTACTTGGCCCTTTTGACGTGGACTTTGGGCCTCTAAGACGTTTGGACGTCCTCTTGGAACAATGAGCACACAATATGGGTTGGTCTTTGGGCCTCCACGATGAATCCTTCCTCTATGGCCCGTTCTACCTCCTTGTAGATGAATTGGATCTCCTTCGCTGGGCTTGATGTGGATGGATTTAAATAATTCCCCCCTTGTTGAGAAGAGTTTGTCGTCAAACTTGGAAGGTCATCTTTCCATTCGGAGTGAACCCATACTTTCTTTCTCTTCTTGTCAAAGTAAACAACAACACACTTGCGACTAATGGGTTTCAAAACTTGATTCATCAGTCTCATAAAAGTAGAAAGAGCATTAGTTAGACCACAAGGCATGTCTAACCATTCATAGAGTCCTCCTTTAGTTTTGACTGCAGTGTCCCCTTCTTGAATTCGAACCTGGTAGTACCCATTTCTTGGATCAACCATTGAAACGACTTGGACACCATGTGGCTCGTCCACTAGACCTTCAACTCTAGGAATAGGAAACTTGTGCTTGATAGTAATCTTGTTGATGCACGTACGTTGGTTTCCATCTTTCTTTGCTAGAAAGTAATCAACTTGCCTTTGAACCTCTTGAGTGTCACTAGGGTTCACGTGATATGCTTTCTCATCTTGCAAAATAGATCCAGGAATAAGTTCAAGTTTCTACTGGATATCACAATAAGGGGGGGGGGGCAATTATGGGGGCTTCTCTTCTGGGAACACATGCATGTGAAGATTGTTCCAAAAGAGGGGTGACGAGAGGGTAGCCTTTTGTGGGATTTTCGTGGCTAGGGTTTTCGTGGGTAGGCTCTTTGTGGCTAGGGTTTGTGTTCAAGTCTGAGGGAATGGTCTCCTTATGCCCATTAAACTCACGACATTCAAGGGTCATAAAACTGATGAATTTGGATCACTCCCATGGGGTTGGGACGACTTGGATGTTTTTAGTCACTACAACAAATATGGTTATTTGTGGCATTAAATTTTGCCACAAAATATACAAATATTGCTACAATAGGATTTTGTAGCATTTTTTGCAAATGCCACAAAGATGCCACAAATGCCTTGTTACAAAAGGCTTTTGTGACAATTTTAAAACCAAAAAATTACTTAGGGGTACCCTAACTTTTGGTGAAATGTTTTTCCGGTATCCCAACTTTTAAAAACTAATTTTGGGGTACCCTAACTTTTAGAATTAGAAATAATTAGGTGAATTTTCGACATATGATTTGAATTCACTGGTGAGTTTTAGGTGGGAAATTAATTAAGTGTTTTTGTGGACGAAAATGTCGTTTGTTTTTGTGGACGAAAATGATTTGAATCAATCGGAGTTTCGCCAGAAATTCACCTAGTAATTTCTAATCCTAAAAGTAAGGGTACCCCAAAATTAGTTTTGAAAAGTTAGGGTACCAAAAAATTGTTTCTTCAAAAGTTAGGGTACCTCTAAGTAATTTTTTGTTTTAAAATTGCAACAAATTATGAGGCTTTTGTGGCATATTTTGAATTGCTACAAATGTTAACGATATCATCCAATTTGTAGAAATTTCACTTTGCCACAAAACTAGCTTTGCCACAAATGTACATTATTTGTCGCATATATGATTTGCTACAAATAATATTTTAATTCTAAAGGAGCATTGGTGGCAAATATAATCATTGAATAATTGTAATATAATTTACAATATTGCTTGTAATGATTCATGTAAGAAATAATCATGGTATATATATATATATATATATATATATATATATATATATATATATATATATATATATATATATATATATATATATATATATATATATATATATATATATATATATATATATATATATATATATATATATATATATATATATATATATTAAGGCAAAAGTACTAGATTAAATAATATATAAATATTTATTATTTGTATATATATATATATATATATATATATATATATATATCGTAGAAAATGTATACTAAACATGGAAAGAAGACTTTGTTCTATAAATAATAATATCTACCTGTCTAAACATCAAAATTGTTCTAGTTTCGTTTCTTGGAGCGAAAGATGTAAGCACCACTATTGTTCTAAACTAATAAGAAAATAAAAATGCCTAAACTAATATCTCCATGCTTTGGAGCCTCAACGAACTTTGTATCTGCAACATCATCTTTGTTTGCAATACATATCGTGCAAGAAGTCCATGATTGAATGTGTAACAGCAAAGAGAAAACAATTTCATTGAAAGTTTTCTTAAAAATTTTCTACAAAAAATTCGGCAGCATTTCCCCTACAAATTGGTAATGTCCTAGGCAAAGTGCTTATATATCAAATTCACATATAAATAATAACCTCAACGGCCACACGCTGGAGTACATCACGAGCTACACGCTCGGAGCCCAACCAGATATATATATATACATAAAAATATATCCATACAAGGCAAGATAGTCACCATACCTTCAGTAATGTTTATCAGGACTTCGAACTTGACCCACGAAAGGACGGAGATGTCGAGAAGATAAACTTGGTTGTAACTATCCACATTATAAAACTCAATTCCCCTTCCATAAGAATGATCTATAGTGTAGATATGTACATCATTTTCCATAAGAATGATCTATAACAACTCTAAAATGATATGTAACTTCTTTCATTCTTAGCAGGAGCCCTAAAGTTAAACATCATTTCCATCTCCCTAAATCACTGTGCGATCCAATATTTCAATAGAGGATAGTATATATGCTGCCTAGCTTTAAATTGATATATTATTAGAAAAGAAATAATACCATTTGTTCTTATGAATCCAATACTATTTGAAGTCATCTATATCATCAAACGAAAAAAAACAATTGAGGACCAAAAAAACATCCAATGGATGACATGAAAGAAAAAGGAATGCTGGTTGCGTACGGACCTTTTTACTAGTTAACTATAAGTGTTCAAGCAAAGCAAGCTTACCATTTCTCATTTTTCTTTTCATTGTATACATACATGCATAAATAAAGATAAATTCAGCAGAAAGTGATCATTAAAATCAACCCACATTTAGGGAATACCCTTCTACACATTTCTCACCTGGGAAATTCACTGGGATTAGTGTAATATCCAGACCTAAGACTCATCATTTTGTTGATTCAAACATCAATTTACTAATTCAAATATCAATTTGCATATACCAGATCCCTAAATCCTCCTAAAAAATGAAAAATGAAAAAATTTAAGAAACCATGCCCACGATGACTAAAGAAAGGGACTAGATGAAAGGAACGAAGAAAAGGGGAACTACCTGATGGCTAGGTTGTTGTTGGCATTGATGACTCCCTAAATGATCGTTGAGATTGGTCAAGAGGAACCGACGACAGCGACTTACAGGTCTGGTGGCGTCGAACTGAGGCGTTTGAAACTCTCAGTCATGGAATTCTTCCACTCCTCATCTTCTCTGTTCTTGACCTCTTCCTATACAATCAAATGCTTCAATTCAATCAATTAGATCTTTAATCATGTAAATTTCAATCAGAATTTGGAGCATAAAAGTTGAAAATCTGGAAGCAGAATGATGAATATAATGAACGATGCAGCGATGAGTAGAGGAGGAAGAAAACCCTAATTACCATGTTTATCAACAACCCAGGAGAGAGAGTAAGGCTGAAATATGAGAAAGAGTGAGACAATATTTTTAGCTTGAAATTTGAGTTCAAAGAGCAAAACTTCAAGTAAATTTACCCTGCAGAATCATTGATGTACACGGTAGTATAATAAAGATAAACCCTAGCAAGATCAACCCACATTTCCCATCGAAAACACGATGCCCACGCAATTTCGTAAACAAAACTAGAATTCAGAAATCTAAAATTGTTGCAAACATTGAAAAGCTTCAAAAATCGATACCCTAAAAAACGAAAAGATTTTCCCTCTTTACTTTTAAAAATTTTCAGTAAAATTTCCTTCACCCTCCATTATTTTAAATATGTAAATTTTAATCAAATTTTCTTTTATTGCGTTGAAAAATTTGGTTGGCTTTTCCCTCCCAATTAACATCAATAGTGGCAATTTTCAATAATTGCTACTGTATACCAACTATTTTGTGGCAATTTTTATATTGCCACAACTAATTCACCAACTTAGGCTTTTTGTGGCAATTTTTATAATGCCACATAAGAATTGCGACAAAAGGCTAAATTTGTTGTAGTGAGTGGAGCTAAGGTTACCTTCTTGTTTTGGATCAAAAGAGTGTAGGTATTACTCCTTCCGTCATGCATCACACTCCTGTTAAATAACCACGGTCTTCCAAGCAAATTATGACAGGCATCCATGGGTAGTACATCACACGATAGTGAATCTTGATAAGACTTCCCAAATGCCAATAGAAAAGCTTACCAAATAGTGTTGATTCACTTGTAAGCCTTTACCCTAGTTGAGCCATTAGATGGTGTATGGCAAGAGGTGAGGGCTTGTTGGGAGCGGAAGCTTGTTCACCATAGTAAGAGAAGTTGCGTTAGTACAACTTCCACCATCAATAATCAAAGAACAAACTTTCCCCTTGATAGTACAACGAGAATGGAAGATGACTTCTCGTTGTTGTTGATCTTCAGGAACAAGAGAGCTACGAAGAACTCTCCTCACAACCAGCATCTCTCCTTCATCTAATCTTCCACAACCTCTTCTATAGAATCTCCATGACCAGCGTGTGCCTCTTCCTCTATATCTCCTGGTTCAGGTTCAAAGAGAGCGTTTTGATATTCCATGAAGATGATTGCTCCCTTGTTGGGGCACTCAGACGCTATATGACCGAGAATAATGTTTAATTTAATCAATGTAACTCACTCGAATCGAAAGATTGTTGTGAAAGGGCCTAGAAAGATTATAGACTCCGAATTATCCTTTTATCAATTTACACTAAGATTGTTGATTAGTTAATTGATAGACTAGAGTAGACTCCCCTAAACTCTTTTAATTATTTGGTTGAATCCTTTAATTTCCTGCTTCCTTAGTTAATTATCTGAATCATTACCCACAACCCTTTGATCGACCTAGCATCCTTTGTAGTGAACTAGTTTAGTGCATAGTTGAACACAAGTCCCTGAGAGAAAACGACATTTTTATTACTACACAGACCCGTACACTTGTGGTACACAGACACCTTATTAGTTTTAGGTCTGTCAAGTTTTTGGCGCCGTTGCCGGGGACTTGTTTAACCGCCATTAAACGAAAGCACTCTGGTTGACTAGGTTTTTATTGCTTTTCTTTAAACCCTAAAAAATAAATTAAAAATTAAAAAATTTTAAAATCTAAAAAAAAATTATGGCAATGCTTTGTTTGCCTCAAGATGAACGTGAATTATTTTGGCGTTATTTTGAGCGCTTATATGTTTTTCTTGTTTCACGTGATATCATGTTAGGAAAACCTGAAATTCTTGATATTGTTTTTTAAGGTGTGAATTTAGAAACCCATAGTCATTTAGATTATTTGGGTTTTTGTGATAAATCTGTTGATGAAGCTTAGGAATTACTTGAATGGCTTGCACGTGATACATATTAGTTTGAAAATCCTAATTGTGCATCTAAGTACTTTAATCCTTATGCATTCCTGTCTAATTTCTATATCCAACCTCGTAGTTCAGTTACTTGTGCTTTATGTGGTTCTTCTGAACATGATGACTCTACCTGCCTTGGTGTTGCTAGGCTTGGATCTTTAATGCAAAGGTGTGACTTATTGACCATAATTCAAATTGTTCCTATTTTAATGATGGAATATATGATTATAGCAAGTCCCCCTCCCCTTTAGAAGTCAGTCTAGATGTTTCTTCTTATCCTAGTTTACCTGAAAACACTACTGAATGTGTTTCTGATTTGCATGATACTTCCTTACCTTTTTCTCAGACGACGGGTTTTGAGGGTGAGTGAGACTTTTGGGTTAAACACTAGGTATGAAGATAAATTTCATCATAATTCAGTTGATACTAACAATGAGGAACCGAGCGAGAAGGATAATAGTGAATTGAATTTTTCAAACAAGGACCCTGATAATATTGTATTCTCTGATTTCAGTGATTTATTTCATGCTTATATTCCTATTTGACTGCCTTCAATTTTACCAAAAACCTTTGAGGAACCTATGCCTAATTAATGAAAAGACCTTTGATATTCAAATTAATGTTTTTTATGAGGTTAATACTTGTGAAACTAACAATATTATTGATGAATTATCCTTTGGTAATTTTAGAGGTTATGACCCCTCCCTCGATCCATATTTGGTATACCTAGAGGGAATTCCTAGAAAATTCTTGTGGACCACATATTATGAATCTTTTGATTTTTCTAGCAAATTTGATTTATTACAGAGAACTTTACTAATGTTTTATTTTATAAGTTTTTAGTTGATCCCTAACCTGCTAGCTTGCTAACCGCATGAAGAGGAGTTTAACAAGCTTCTAAGGGCTTTGATGTCATCTGGAACGAAGACCCGGATCTTGACATTTCGATTGAGTTTATTTTAATTATTTTTAGAACTCTTAAATTCTCTTCAGTTTATTTCAATTTAATTTGAGTATTCGGTTATTTAAATTTTATGAACCCTAATATTATTAGTATTGTTTGTTAACTTTAGGTGAAATAAAAGATTAAATAAGGCGGCATACAAAAGCAAACGCGGAATACACCCAGCTACAGAAACGTTGGCAGCGTCTCACACAGAAAACAAGAAAACTGGATATTCAAGCGACGCTGGAAGCGTTTTGCAATAGGGGTAGCGTTTATGTGAAAAGTAATCCCAATTGTGTTTCTTCTCAACAATATTTCAAGACCCCTAATTTTCTGCAAACCTTTTCTATTTCTTTCTTGTTCTTTTAATCCTTTTATTTATTTTTCTTTTACTTCCCCGACCTCTTTATTAGTTATCTTTCTCCCAGACTCCAACCTATAATAACTTCTCAATCTGAAAATTTCCAAATTTCTTTTACCTACAACCTCTACTTCTACCTGTGTTCAAGCAATTTTAAGGTACGATTCCTATTTATTTCTTCAACTTCATTATTACCTGCCAGTATTTTTGATGTGTTTTTGCATATCTCATAGGTTATACTTGGATATGTTTCTCCAATTCATCATGTTCATGCTCATAGTTTGGTGCACACCTTGCTTGACTAGTTTTTGATACTAGCCTGTATATTTAGGTTGTTTAATTTGAAAAGTTGGTACCTTTGTTGCTTATCACACATGATTTTGAGTTGAAATTGTCGAGTCTCTGTTTTGGAAACATGTGAAGTTCAAAAAGCTACTCTGAGGTACCCTAACTTTTAGTGAAATATTTTTCGGGTACCCTGACTTTTCAAAACTAATTTTGAGGTACCTGTACTTTTTGGGTTAGTAATTATTTGGTGCTTTTTCAACCATTAATTTTATTAAGTGACCAGAATGCACTTGTTCTTCCCTTCTTGAAGAAATATCATTGAAGAAGAAGAATGACAGTATTTCGGTCACTTAATAAAATTAATAGCCAGAAAAAGCACCACATAATTACTAACCCAAAATGTAAGGGCACCTCAAAATTAGTTTTGAAAAGTTGGGGTACCGGAAAATAGTTTCCCCAAATATCGGGGTACCTCCAAGTAATGTTTTGTGTGAAGTTGGTTATACTCTATTCTTGAATGTTAAAGATGAGGACAATGCTATGTTTAAGCATGGGGGGTGTATATTCGTTTTTTTTCTTCTCGCTTTATTTTCGTGTTTTTCTTTCAAATTTGTTTTTCTTTCAAATTTTTCTTTTGTGAGTTTTAGTTGATTTCTTTTTCTTTATCTTGAGTCTTTAGGTTTTTAGTATGTTTGTTTGAGTTTTTCTTTCTATTTTTTTTCTAGATTAGGTAAACATGCATTCACCTAGGTTGCATTAGTTAGATCATATTAGAGTTTATTTTCTTTTATTTTCTTAATTTTTAGTCTTTCTTTTCCTAGTTTTGCATCCACCAAAATTAGAAAAAGCCTAAAAAAATAAGAAAAAAATAGAAAAAGGCCAAAAAACTAGGATTAGGATTAGTCTGTCCGGATCACCTTCGGTGATGATTTGTAAACCAATTAGATTTTTAGTTTATCTTGCTTTACCTAGAAAAATTTAGTTGAGAACTTAAAAGTTTTTAAAACTGAATTTGCAAATCTTCTGATTTTGAGTCAAGTTATTAAAAATATGTTTACCTGCTTTGACTATCATCGTACGTGTAAATATGCGTGCTGCAAATCTTTGGGCTAGGTTTAGTTGATTGAGCCCTAACCCTTAAGTCCACATAGCCTAAAAGTATGGATTGATCATTTTTATCAATTCCTTGATTTCATGAGTGACTCCACCACTAGTTGCACCTCTAGAACTTGCCTTGCATCTTGTTTGAAATTGCATCTTTACATTGCACAGTGTGACAATATGATTTGAGGCATTCTTTTCTTTATTAATTAAACTACATAGCCACACTTTAACCACATACCCAGGGTATTACACTAACGATGGTATTACCGTTCTTTAGCCCCGCCTAGCCTTTGAGTACCTTTCTTTTTGTGATGTAATCCTGACAATACTAGCCTTGGCCTTTATTAATTCCTACCCTTTGCCTTGCTTGGATGTTGTGTAAGTTCAATATTCCGGGAGCGAAAATTGGTTCGGTGTTGCTACAAATGAAGTGAGACGTTGGGGTGTGAATTTTTAATTTTTATTGAATCGGGACACATTATATTTCCCAATTATTATGAGTTAGCTAATTGGTTATGATGTTCTTTTGATATATTGAGGTTGAAGCTAAGTTTATACATTTGTGTTTCTTCTCCCTTGATCACCCACCAAAAAGAGAAGTAGAAAAATTAAAAAAAAAAAAAGAGAAAAAGAGTTCCAAGAAGAAAATGGTGATTAGGGAGATTCAATTTAAAGTTCTGAAAACTTTGACCTGGTTGTAAGGATTAGTTGAGTTGTTTGATATCAATGAGGGATAAAAATGAGTTCTTTGCATAAATTAAGCAAGAAGGTGAGTTAAGAGTGATATTTTATTGAGAATCAATCCAAGCATGGCTCTTTAACTCCTCATTCCCAAATACTACCACTCCTTTCCCCTAATCTAAGCCTCGTTACAACCCTAAAAGTCCTCTTGATTGTCACTTGTATATTTGCATACTAGCAATGGAGAGCGAGATTCTTACCAAGCCTATGGAAGATTGTTTCTTTTGGTCTGAGTATGAGAAAAACTCACATACATATTAAAATTTGAGTGTTTGAGCGTTCAATTTTTATCCTAAAGTGAGGTTTGCTCTTTTGACTGGCCTACGTCCATAACCAACCGCGCGTATTCGCATTCATCTCAAGACTGTTGGCACTTTCTCGTAGTCAAAGTGCTTGTTCTCTTTTCTTGATTTCGAAAACTTCATTCTATCTCTTTCGCACTGATTTTGTTCTCTCCCTCATTAACCTTGGTGTTGCTTAATAGAAAGTGTTTGATTTGGTTAGCCTGAGGGGGTGTTTAATTGTATTTGTAACCCTAACGCTAGCTCTCTTTTTTTCTTTTTCTTTTTCTTCTTTTTCCTTTTTCTTTCTTGAGTCTTTTTCTTTTTAGTTTGAGTCTTTCTTCTCTCCCTATTGTTCTTAAGTCAGACTTGCTTGAGGACAAGCAAGAGCTAAGCATGGGGGGATTTGATAACTAAATTTTATATAGTATATTTTAGGTATTTAACTTGCATATTTTAGTCGGTTTTCTATTATAATCTAGTGATTTTTTATTAAATTCTATAATATTCTTCACTTAGTCGGGAATTAAAGAATAAATTGAAGAGGAATTGAGCTAATGGGTGCAAGAGAAGACGAGGAAGAGAATAAGAAAGGTGAACGATAGGCTGGCCCAATAGCCACCACCCATCTCAATAATATCAACACAACTCCAAGCAATCCCTAGCCAGCGCCTTCACACATCTCTCCAAGTCAACGCAGCCAACTCATAGCAACAATAAGCATGCACAACATTGACTTCGCCCAGCGCCTATCTTCCACGCACAACAGACCATCCCCCTACTAACGTGCCTTTCATCAAGCAACAACAACACATAGCAACAGGTCAACAACATAGCTTCAGTAGCACATCAGCTTCAACACCAAGCAAACAGCGCTTGATCATCATGCTTGATCACCACAGCAACATCATGGCCAATCCCAGCAGGCCTCACTTAGCAGCAAACGCTACAATCGTTTGCTTACACCCAGCCAGCGCCTGTCCCTCAACTTCCAAACGCTAGTAGCGTTTTCTTCGTCGCCCAGTGCCCAACATGGAGAACTTCAACAGCAGCATACGCATAAACGCTGGTAGCGTTCACAGCCCCGCTGGGAGCGCCCGGGGCAGCCGTTAGCCTGCGAGTAACGCTGGCTGCGTATGACACTGATGGAGATCATCCAACAGAAACAGCCTGTCATTCAGCAGTTTAGCTACCCAACAGAAGATTCACAACACCTTCTGTAGCCACCAAGCCACCCACAGCATCCATCCAAGCTTGTTACACACTTGTGAAACAAGCCTTGGCAACTTCAGCCACTCAGCCTATTGGTCACTCAGACCAAGTCCAGTTCCCAACAGCAACACTCCAAGCAGCAGTCTTTCTCAATATCATATCTCTTGATTGAGGAAGATTCAACGAAGGTTTCCTAGGAGTTTTTTTATTCTATGTCATGCCATTTTCAAGTCCAAGCCAAGTCCCAACATGTTCGAGCATGGCATCAGCAAGTTTCACAAGACAAAACAAGCAATCCCAGCAGGATTGTTTGTTATCAGTTTTCCAGAACCCAAGTTCTGTGGCTAAGTCCTGTGCCTTTTGTCCATAGGGGTTGTTTTGGTCTTTCCACCATAATTTTAACCTGTTGAGATTACTTCCAGGTTAACATTGGCGCGGGAATCACCTCAGTAAATCAATATTTACCCCCCTAGAGAGGAAAGCCTCTCATTGATCCATTTTGCCACTCTTTTGGCAGTTGGTCCAATCAGAGCTTAGCTAAGTATTTTGCTTTTATTTTCTTACCAAATGTACTCGAGATAGTTGGTATGTAATTAGTTGTATTAGTTTTAAGCTTTGTAGCTTAGAATAGATCAGGGAGATTAGACAGAAGCTTATGCTTAAGCAGCTACTAATCAAACTGTTACTTTTCTTTATATTCTGAAGTTTTCAATCAATGAAAGATATCTCAGTGTTCATTCAATAGTATTCTTGAGTGTCTTAGTACCTCTGATAGTTTATGAGTGTCCTATAACTCTCAGTCTTGGTTAAAACAGCTCATGTCACTGGATTTTGACAATCATCCAGCAAGTGTTAGCTGTGCTTGATCTTCCATGTTTTGGTGTGTCTATAGAGGCATGAATGTGAGAGTCCTTTGCCATTGATTGCAACTGAAGGTGTGTCTGAAACAATTGTAAGCAAGCCTATCTTTTATATTATGTCTTGGGTTGTCTTCTATTCCAGCTAATTGCTTTCAAACAGTTATTGTATTTCAAGCATTCAGCTGTGTATGTGTGATTGTATTGTGCATTTTAGTCCAATACTCTGATCTTAGGGAGCTAGCATACATCATCTTGGCATCAAAGCGCTTTGTTCTATCTTGGAGTGTGTTGTTTGTTGTAATTGAGATGGCTGGAACTAGTAAAACACAACAGGAAGTTCTAGAACAAACTTTGAAAGAAAAAGAAGAAGTAGAGCAAAAAATGAAATTCTTGAGCAAGCAATTGCAATATTATATGAGATTGCATAAAAATGAGTTAAATAGGGAGACTGATGAAGAGATGGAAGAGGGAGTAGGTGAAAATCCGTTTAGTGGGGCAGGAAGAGAAGGTCGAGGTCCTAGGCCTACACACAGAAGGAGGAGAAGAGTTAGGAGATCACCTAGGATCAGTGAACCAGAAGAAAACAGTGAGATGGAAGAAAGGAGGGAAGATAGGAGGATAGAAAAGTTGGATTTCAAGATTGATATACCTGAGTATGCAGGAGAGTTAGATCCTGATGTTTTCCTAGATTGGTTGCGGACAGTAGAAAGAGTTTTTGACTTAAAGGAGGTTTCAGAAGAGAACAAGGTGAAGTTAGTAGCCTTAAAACTAAAGAAATATGCTTCTACTTGGTGGACTAATCTGCAGAGAAGGAGAATGGAGATTGGGGAAGACAGGGTAAGCACTTGGATTGAGATAAGACAGAAGTTGAAGGAAAATTTCCTTCCAGAAAACTACATGAAGGAGAACTACTTCAAGTTACAACATTTCGTGCAGGGAAACAAGTTAGTAGAAGAGTATACAAAGGAGTTTGAGCACTTACTTTGGAAGTGTAATATGCAAGAGAATGAGGTACAAACTTACATCAGGTACCTTGCAGGCTTGAATGAAGGGATCAAGAATGTTGTGGAGCTACAGGTCTATGATTCACTTGATGAGTTAAGCTCTTTAGCTCACAAAGTGGAGTAGCAGAAGAAGGCTAGAGTGAAAGAATAGAGCAGATACCCAGCCAAGCCTTATGCACCAACTAAGCCAAACCCTTACAAACCTTACAATCCCCTACAAAGAGCCTATCCACCCCCACCTCCACCTCAAGCCAGAAATCCAACCCCAAGACCCTCACAAAATCCCCCACAAAGGACCCCAGCCCCTATCAGTAGAACCTACCCAGAAAGAAGGTGTTTCAAGTGTCAAGCACTAGGGCACATTGCCTAAGAATGTCCAAACCAGAGAATTGTTACTCTTGCTGAGTACCAAGCAGCTTTGTTTATTGATCCTGAACATGTGCAGGGAGAAGAACATGATTATGAAGAGCCTAAGCATGATCCTATCTATGATGATGATGTTATAGAAGAAGGTCCAGACGAGGGAGAGGTGCTTGTGATCAGGAGAGTTTTGAGTAGCTCAGTAGTAGAGGAAGTAGAAGAACAAAGGGAAAATATCTTTCATACAAGTTGTACCATTGGAGGGAAGGTATGCTCTATGATTGTGGACAGTGGAAGCTGTACCAATGCAGCCTCCAGCACCACGGTGAAGAAGCTAAGCCTGGCAACCAAGCCCCACCCAGCTCCAAACACCATTCAGTGGCTCAGTTCAGGAAAATGTATCCAAATCTCTAATAGATGCCTTGTTGCTTTTTCAATTGGTCAATCATACAAAGATGAGGTCTGGTGTGATGTTTTACCAATGGATGCATGTCATTTGCTTTTGGATCGACCTTGGTTGTATGATAGATCAGTGAGCCATTGTGGTAGAGCTAATACATATACCTTTACTATGAACCACAGAAAGATCATTCTTACCCCCATGAAACCCTCACAGTTAGCCAAGAAATCCAATAACCTGTGTCTTGAACCTAGTCTTGATGTGTTGCTTTTATCTGATCATCATGAGTTTAGCACACAAAGAGACTTGATTCTTTTAGATTTTGAAGAGACCCCAGCCCCACAAAATGACCACCCCTTATTCCTTCCCTTACTTCAGCAGTTTCAGCATGTGTTTCCTGATGAAATGCCACCTGGTTTGCCATCAAAAAGGGATATCCAGCACAAAATTGACCTAGTGCCTGGATCAGTGTTGCCTAATAAGCCAGCTTATATGATGGCACCAGCAGATACCAGTGAAATACAGAGGCAGGTGGATTAGGGATGGCAACGAGGCGGATCGGGGATGGGGGAATATACCCCCATCCCCATCCCCGCTCCCAAAACTCATCCCCATCCCCGTCCCCATCCCCGCTTCGGGGAATGACTCTTGCCCCATCCCCATCCCCGCGGATTCCCCATCCCCAACAGGGATCCAACGGGGATTTTTTAAAACTATCCTAAATTTAACTAAATTTTAATCGGATCCGGTTTTTAATCGAACCCGGTTTTTAACATATTCAAAATACAACATATTTAACTTGCTCAAGTAATAATACATCAAAATCAAACAATAATACATCAACAAGTGAGAATAAATTGGAAAATTACTACTTTGTCATTCCCATCAATGATTCAATATATATATTAAATTTGAATAAAAGTTATTTGGTAATTTTAACATTCTCGGGGATGGGGATTCGGGGATGGGGACGGGGAATTCACCCCGGCGGGGAAAATGGGGACGGGGATGGGAAAAGTTTGTCCCCATCCCCGCCCCATCCCCGAGCGGATTTTGGAAAATTGTCCCCGTCCCCATCCCCATCCCCAATGAGGGCGGGGATTTTTCCCAGAGCGGGGCGAGGCCTCGGCGGGTTCGGGGATTCCCCACCCCATTGCCATCCCTAAGGTCGATGAATTATTGGAGAAAGGAATGATCAGGGAAAGTCCGAGTCCATGTGCAGTGCCAGTCTTGTTAGTGCCTAAGAAAGATGGGAGTCAGAGGATGTGCATAGATTGTAGGGCAATTAACAAGATCACTATCAAGTATAGGTACCTATACCTAGGCTTGAAGATATGTTGGATGAGTTACATGGGTCAACAGTCTTTTCTAAGATAGATTTGAGGAGTGGATACTACCAGATAAGGATCTATGAGGGAGAAGAGTGGAAAACAGCATTCAAGACCAAGGGAGGTTTGTTTGAATGGTTGGTCATGCCTTTTGGCCTGACTAATGCCCCATCTACATTCATGAGACTCATGAATCAGATCCTGAAACCACTCATAGGCAAGAGTATTGTTGTGTACTTTGATGATATTCTTGTCTATAGCAGGTCTGAGCAAGAACATGTTCAGCATTTGCAGGAAGTCTTAGAGATTTTGAGCAGGGAGCAGTTGTTTGAGAATCTCAAGAAGTGTCACTTCTTTACATCACAAGTGAACTACATTGTCACAGCAGCAGGTATTCAAGTTGATGAGGAGAAGATTCAAGCTATTAGGGAGTGGCCTGTGCCAACTTCTATTCATCAAGTCAGGAGCTTTCATGGCCTGGCTTCATTCTACAGAAGATTTGTCAAAAGTTTCAGCATCATTCTGGCACCAATGACTGAAGTGGTGAAAGGGAAGTCCTTTATTTGGACAACAGCAGCCCAGAAAGCCTTTGAGGAAGTCAAGGAGAGGCTCATTTCAGCCCCAGTTGTAGCACTACCCAGCTTCAGCAAAGTTTTTGAAGTAGAATGTGATGCTTCAGGTGTTGGCATAGGAGCAGTATTGACACAAGAGGGTAAGCCAGTTGCCTACTTCAGTGAGAAGTTGAATGATGCCAAGAAAAAATATAGCACTTATGATAAAGAGTTCTATGCCATCATTAGAGCTCTTCAACACTGGAGGCACTACCTTATTGGAGCAGATTTCATACTTCACAGTGATCATGAAGCTTTGAAGTTCATTCAAGGCCAGCACAAGCTCAACACCAGGCATGCTTCTTAGGTCGAGTACATGCAGCAATTCCACTTCATGATCCACCACAAATCAGGAGTGTTAAACAAAGGAGCAGATGCATTGAGCAGGAGGTATATGTTGCTTCATATACTTGATTCTAGAATTGTTGGCTTTGAGCATTTGAAAGCTTTGTATTAGGAGGATGAAGATTTTAAGCAGGTGTACCAGAAGTGCCAGCAGCAACCCCAGGGTCTGTATCATATACACCAGGGCTATTTGTTCAAGGGAAGCAGGCTCTGTGTTCCCAAGAGTAGCTTCAGGGAGTTGTTGATCTCAGAAGTCCATGGAGGGAGTCTAGCGGGTCACTTTGGAGTTGAAAAGACCTTGTTGATGTTGAAAGAGCATTATAGTTGGCCAAAAATGAGGAGAGATGTGGAGCATCTACTAAGGAGGTGCAATATTTGTCAATTGGCTAAGTCACACAGCCTACCCCAAGGCTTGTACACACACTTACCAGTTCCCAGCAGCCCTTGGGAAGATGTCACCCTTGATTTCATTGTGGGTTTGCCAAGAACTCAAAGAGGCAAGGATTTAGTGATGGTGGTAGTTGATAGATTCTCAAAGATGGTACATTTTATACCCTGCCACACCACCTTTGATGCCACAAGAGTTGGAGAGTTATTCTTCCTGGAGGTAGTCAGACTGCATGGAGTACCAAAAACTATGGTCTCTAACAGAGACACCAAGTTTTTGAGCCACTTCTAGGTTACATTGTGGAAGAAACAGGGCACACAGCTCAAGTACAACACCACTTTCCATCCACAAACTGATGGACAGACAGAGGTTACTAATAGAACACTTGGAGTCCTATTGAGAGCACTGATTCAAACACATAAAACAGGATGGGATACCCTCTTGCCCCATGCTGAGTTTGCTTACAATAAGGCACCATCCAAGGCCACAGGCTACTCTCCATTTCAAGTAGTCTATGGTAAAAATCCAATTTCCGTTTTGGATTTAGTTCCACTAACTACTTCTGTCAAATTTAGTTTTGAAGCAGGTAAAAGAGCAGATCAAATCAGGGAGCTTCATCAGCAAGTGAAGGAAAGAATTGCAAAGTATACTGAGCAGGTGTCTACATCAGCCAACAAACGCAGGAAGAAGGTCACTTTCCAGCCAGGAGATCTAGTCCGGATCCACTTGAGGAAGGACAGGTTCCCCAGCAAGAGAAAAGGAAAGCTGCTACCAAGAGCAGATGGACCATTTGAAGTTCTTGAAAAGATTGGAGACAATGCCTATAGGTTGGACCTATTTGAAGAGTATGGAGGTTCGGCAACATTTAATGTAGCAGATCTTCGACCATACTATCCAGCAGATGAAGACCTCCCAAGTTTGAGGACAAACTTTCCTCAACCTGTGGAGGATGATGGAGATCATCCAGCAGAAACAGCCTGTCATTCAACAGTTCAGCTACCCAGCTGTAGGACCCGGAAAATTCCCGTTCGGGGAAATGTTTTCGGATGCGCTACTTAATGATCGAGAGCCGACTAAGGTTGCTTAATCCTTAAATAAGGATATTTTTATTTTATGAAATTCATTTTCGGGGTGATGAAACTTTATTTATTTATAAATTCGTTTTTATTTATTTAAACACTCGAAATTACACCGAAATACTTTTAAAATAATTCAATTTTGGCCCAAATACCAGATCCAGGCCAAACAGAGGACAAACGGGCCGCCATGGGCTATTAAAACCCGTGCGGGTTTTAAGTGTCCATTGGTTGGACCGTGCCTTTCCCTGGACCAGAGAACATGGGCTGAAGCTGATAAACCCACGAGGGTTTTATCAATTTCTGGTCCATTTTCTCTCGGTTTTATCCTTGGATTAGTGGATGGAAAAGACTAAATCATTTTTAAGTATTTTGGTGTAAATTCGTATGTCTAAAATAGTTAAACGGGTTATAAAAGAATTAAGAGTCGCCAGCCGATTTAAGGAAACCGACAAACCATAAAAATAATAAAAATAACTCCGGTCTACGAAACCCGATTCTAAGCCTGGGGGTAAGGTTACGAATTCGAGAATTATAAGAACTCTCGAATCTGCCTGTTAGAAAACAAACTCTACTAAAATCGACATTAAAATGAAAAAGAACGGGGAGAAGTTTAATTAATTTCAAGAAATTATATTCATCACCATGCAATATAAAATGAGATTTTTATTTACAAAATGTGCACAAGTAATAAAGATGAAATATGAATTACATAATTAAAGTAACAATAACAAAAGAAACATAAAGACGAACCTCGTTGATTTAAGAATCCGAATGCGCCGATCAAAACCCTCGATTTCCTTTGACTTGATGGATGAAAGGGTGAGTATGGGAATTAAGATAATATGTGAGTGGTGATTTTGGTAGAGTAAGGAGATGGTGAAAATGTATATAGTAGAGAGAGTTTTAAGAGAGTGTAAAGATAGGATAATGGTGTAAGTTGGTGGGAGTATAATGGTGGTGATAATTGGTGGAAAATGAATGGAATGGAGGGGGGTACTTATAGGTGGTGAAGGGTAGGTTTAGGAGGGAAAATCAAGGGGACACATCCCCATGATCATGCCATGCAATCACGTAGGGATCAAGTCAAGGTCAAGGGTCAACCCACATGGTGCTAATATAGATTGATGATCAAAATGATTTTTGGCGCCGAATTATCAATTGTAAACCCCGCGCGGGTTTTAAAATCCATCGGCATAGATCGCTGACGTGGCAAAGCAAAACGGTGCGTTTGGACGAAGGAAACCCCGCGCGGGTTTTCAACCCTGGACCGGGGCGCGCCTTAGGCCTGCCTTGGCTTTGGGCCTTCCTCTTCGCATAAAACCCGTGCGGGTTTTGCTGTTGGACTGGGCCGCTTCTGTTTTGTTGGTTTTGCATTGCTCGCTATATTGGCCCAATGATGTATCCGGCCTTCAATGTTTTATTCTCACTTTTGATAAGTCGAGATTATATCGATGCAAATCCCGGTGTCTACAGAGAACCCCCACTTTGATCTTGTCCGAATAGGACGAAGGTCAAAGTAGACTTGATGGCTGTCTTGATGCTGCCGGTGCTTTTTTATATGGCGACCGGCTGATGACGTCGTTGGTAACCATTAGGTGGCGACCGTTGAACGACTACTGCTGTATATGTCGTTGGAGACCTTTAGATGGAATCTGTCTGGACTACTGCTGCTGTAGATGTCGTTGGAGACCTTTAGGTGGAATCTGTCTGGACGACTGCTGCTGTTGATGAAGAGGTCGTTGGTAACCCTTAGATGGTGGCAACCGTTGGACGACTGTCGTTGACGACGTCGGTGGGGGCCTTTAGGTTGCAATTGTTTGACGACTGTCGCTTTTGTATTGCAACTGGATGAAAGATGGTCCCTTTTTAGTGGCAACCGGGTGATGGTGCTCTTTTATACGGCAACCTGCTGGATGCTCCCTTTTTAGTGGCGACCAGATGATGGTGCTCCTCTAAGTGGCAACCTGCAAATCATCGCGAAAGCAAATATTAGTTTTCGCAAAAATGCAAATGGGTTTAGATTTTTTACCTGAATATTGGGGACCCTTGGGCCGTTGAACTTGGGTTGCTGAAAATTTTTTTTTTGTTGGCAGGAAACCCGTGCGGGTTTTATGATTCCTGATGGGCCACATGAGCTTGGGCCGTTTGAAATTGATTTCCTTTTCTCCTGGTAGAAAACCCATGCAGGTTTCATTATCTTCATTGGGCTGCTACCAAACGTTGGGCCGCCAGAACTGGGCTCATAGCTCACCCAAAACACGCGCGGGTTTTGGTTTTTTTTTCTTTTTTTTTTCTTTTCTTCTCGTGAAGGGAAACATGGTGGGGCCCAGGCCTCGTGAGGGCGAAAGGGAGCCACACGACTTGGTCTCCTCTTTGGGTGGCAAAGAGATGACCTTTGGATTTTCGACCAATGAAACGCATTTGGCATCTCGAGGCGGGTCCTAGAAACGAGCGGTTTACATTCACTCTTTATTTCTATAAATGCCAAACCTCATTCATCTCTTTCATTCACATCCTCAACTTCTTCTTATCATCTCCCTAGCTCCTCTTTCTCTTTCTAGAAAGCTGCTTTTTTTTTTGGAGATAACTCAAGTTCTTGAGAAAATGCATCGTAGAGGTCGCAGAAATCCTCCTCTTCCTCATGCGGTGGCATGGCCTCACGAGATGTCTTCGAGACGCAATTTTATTCCGGGTGCAAATGCTGACCCTTCGGATCTCACTATCCAATCATGGAAGCATGCTTGGTTCTACCGTTCCCATGGCAAGGTAACCTGCCGAAAACTCCTCCTTTGATGCTTAGTTTAATAATGAAAAAGTGAGCAAGCATGAATTTTATTTTTTCATGTCTTGTCGATTTTATCATTTTAAGCATACCATGAATTGATGTATATGCATGTCCGCACAATGTCCCTTTATTTATTCGTAACTCATTTTGAGAGACGGACCAAACCCGACTCATACTCGGCCTAAAGGAAACAAAAAGGAACACGGCCCACTCTGACAGGGAAACCCGCGCGGGTTTCTGGCCCAACAACCCCAAAAGAGAGGAAAAAGCTGGGCCTGGAGGTGCGACCCATTAGCAGGCCAAAATCCCGTGCGGGTTTTGGTTCTGCTGGGCCGGCTTATTTAGGCCGGCATTTTTTTTCTTCTCTCTTCTTTTTTTTTTTACTTATTTTTTTTCCTTTATTTTGCGGGCCATGGCTGTGGGCCCAGTATCGGTGCTGGGTCCATCTAGGACCCGAAAGACTATGCCTTTAGTCAATGCAAAAGTTGAGCCCCCGACTTTAATTATGCACTCTCCCGTTTTTTGCCATTAGGAGGATAATCTGAAAACCCTCGGCGTTCTAAAGGATCTCCTTAAGGTAGCTGATTCGATTTCCGGAGATTTCGTTAGCAACACCCTTACTGCGGCAGGACTCATGCCATTCTGGAAATGTCTGGTGGCTTGGAAAGGCCGTACATTTCGTGTGATAGGCCGCGCTATGGCAGAAAGGTTTTGGGACACAACCAACTCCTTCCATCTACCTGTGGGTAAGATAACGATTACCCCCACAGACTTCGTCATGATCACTGGTCTTCCTTGGGGCGGGCGTGACATAGTCTTCAACGCCGAGATTCCGCCAATGGTTTTGGACTTGCTGGGTCAAGTGTCTGCGCGTTTAGGCCCAGGTCAGGGCCTATCCAACCTCGCCTATGCGCACTTCGAGGCGGCCATTCGTGAAGCCAACTTTCAAAATTTTCCTGGAGATCAACGCCGCTTTATCTTCTTAGCTTATGTTATTTCCGCCACTCTTTTTGCCAACCGGGGAGATAACATTACTTTGACTTGGTTCCGGAATCTCCTGGACTCGAACGAGGTTCGGAACTTGAATTGGGGCAAGGCTGCGTATGCGAATTTCCTCCTCTGGCTTCGTCGCGCCGTCAGACTGACCAAGGATGATGATCCAGTTTACCTCCACGAGTCTCATACCCGCTTTCAGTATTGTCCTTCTTTGTGGAAGGTGCTCGAGGTACGCACATGAGACTCTTCTCTTTATAGTTTTGCTACTCTTTTGCTATTTCTTTTGACTTTATATTCATGCAGTCATGGGCATATGAGTATATCCTGTCTTTGGGCATTCGCTCTAAGAGAAATAGGACGGTTCCAGCTGCTGAACGCTGGACTACAGAGGGTATTCGAGGGAAGAAATTCCAGCCGGGTAGCCTTGACCATATCCGTCGCACACTGGATGATCTCACCTAGGTATTTCTTTATGCTTGACGTCTTTATTATATTTTTTTTTTCACCTCCATTCTTGAGATGACTCTCTTTCTTTCATAGGACCATGTGAATTGGCGTCCATGGGCGGGGTTTGATTTGAGTGGACTGCCCACCCCCTTGCAACAAGTGGAGTACGATACTCGCCTCCGCATCCTAATGGAGGGACCCTCGGGCTTCATATGGTACCTGGGGGAGAGAGCTATGAGGCAGATCCTGGGTGGATATCCTGGCCTCATACCCCAGGATCCTCCAGAGCACATGTTCGAGCCTTGGCGCGTCGCTCCGGACGTCTTGGGAGATTGGATTCGCGGTCGAGATTTCGACAACTTCGTGCATGACGTTCCACAGGAGCATTTTGATTAGGAATTCCAACGCTACTTGAGCCGTCTAGCGCCCCGAGTGGTAGGTATCTCCCGCTTTTCCTATGTTGTGCTTTTGACCGGCTACTAACCATACAGTCTGTAGTTGGGGCCCTATGCTATGGCTGCTGAGGTGGAGGCCCAACCGGCGGGGAGAAAGATCGGCGGTTTCTTGGATGTTGAGACTAGCAGTCAGTGCTCTGCACTCGAAGAGTTTGATCAGAAACCGGTAATCCCTCGTCTCTTGTTGCTTCCTTTTACCTCATCTGCCACTTATGCATGTGTAACCTTTGTCCTCATTGCCTTTCAGCCACGATGGTTTGTCTTCAGGCAAATGACCAAAGAATGGAGTACTATGTTGAAGCACATCAACCTGTGATTCACTGGCTCAGGCAGATATCGCGGGAACACCGCCCGGCGAGCTGACATGGAGGCTAACGCTGAGTCTGTTCCTCGGGAACCACCTCGACGCTCTACTGCGGGAGTTCCTCGTACCAAGCCCCCACGTCGTTCTTATGGGGTGGAGGATGCTTCAGAATCGAGTGCTACCAACCGGCCTTCTCACTCCCGCCGCACTCCAGCTTCAGTGCGTTCTGCTCGTCGTGGTCGAGAGATTGTGGTGAGGGACCATGACTCAGGTGCATCCGTAGAGTATCCTGGCGGTCAGGCCCTAGCGGATGACGCTACCTCACGTCCTGCGCCATACGACGCCTCCTCCTTTGGTTCTGGCTCTTACTCTGCTGGATGGCCAGTCCCGGCTCCTGGAATGGGTCCTTCATGGCCTGTGGATACGCAAGAGTGGTCTGCACCCCAACACTCTTGGCTAGGAGGATCTATCTCTTCTGGTTGTGACCAACCTATTCTGGGCGGTCTGTATGGCCTACCCTTACATTGAGTGGCGTGGTCGACCATTCATGGCTATTGGTTGCGGGAGCATTCCATATCATCACATCGGCGTACATCCTACGAAGTTCCCTTATGCAGGCGCAAACAAGCGGTTGGTTCTGACTACTATTCCTTGGACACCTATTTTGGTACAGCTGGCGCTTCTAACACTGGGACTTCTCATGCTGGTGTCGACCTGATTGAGGACAGTGGCGATTCGGGCTCCCTGTGGTGATCAAACCACTGACAAGCAAGACTCTATGCATTTATTAATTTTTTTTGTTATGCGAAGCTAATTTGTACTACTTTTTTTTTAATGCAAGACTTTAATGCATTTTATTTCTTATATGCAAGACTTGATTAACACACAACTTTATCTTATCGATCCATTGAATGACTTTCTATATGACGGGATTAATCCCCAACTTAATCCCGCTTCCCCAAAAAGAAAAAGAAAATAAAAGAAAGCAAAACTTAAGTGTCAGAGTAAACTCAAGCAAAAATTTCAGAACCGAGCATCATTGAGTCAAGATTCGAAACATTAAAAAATACACAAACGGGCCAATTTGATTCCATGGCCCAAATACAATCAGACGAATTGCGGAAAGGCGGCCCATATCGTCAAAGCCATGAGTTTCTCCTCGTGAGCCGGACTTTGGGCTTGGCGACGAACAGTCTGGACACATCAAAACCCGCGCGGGTTTTGATTTTATTTCCCCCCTTTTTTTTTTACTAGCCGTTTCTTGATGGGCTGAAATCATGGGATATGGAGGGCAACGGTTATGTGATCGTTGTCAGTTGCATTTCTCCATTTTGAGCTTGAATGGAGGTGTATAAATACCCCATGTTATGCATGTAATCATCAATCCTCATCATCGCTTCAAAGTCTTCTTCACATATTCAAAAACACAAGGAATATCCCCCTATTCTCATGGCTTTCGAGAAGAAACTTGCAACTTGGAGGAGCACCTTGTCCAAGGAAGAAAAGAAAGAACTCGGGAGATACAAACTGACGAGCTTGTTGAGTCTTCGTTATGTGAGGATTAACCACGATTTTCTCCGTGCGGCAGAGACTTTTTGGGATCCAAAAATGCATGTCTTTCGCTTCATGTGGAAGGAATTTTGTCCACTCCCAGAGGAATGGTCCTCGATCTTAGGGACAAATCATTTTTCTCGGCCGACGTCGCCTCCTATACCAATGGACACCCCCAAGCAATACAAGGAGCTCTTATGTCTTCCATCTCGGGTCATCGGGAGTGCAATATTCGGCGAAAAGGTACACTTCCAAACTATAGTCGAATATTTTCAATCTCCTGATACTTTGGAATATGGTCCCGTGATACGAGTGCGAGCGCTCGTATTATGTCTCCTTGGCGAGTTTTTCTTTTATCATGGCGGCAAAAGAACCGGACCGGCAAATTTAATTCAAATCGTCGACGACATGTCCCGAGGCTACAATCCCGTGCCCCTAATGTTAGCGGAAACCATGATGGGCTTGGATGATCTGAATCCAGAACATGACTTTCGAGGGAGCCCGCTGCTACTTCAGGTATCCTTTCCGCCACTGTCTGATTTTTCTCCTTTTCCGCCTCTACTGTTTACAAAACCCGCGCGGGTTTTCTGTCTCTTTTTTTTTAGTTTGGGAGAATTGGTGTGCAATTCTAACCCTGGCTAATTGGTGGACAGATCTGGTTAATGGAGCAACTGGGCCTCATCGAATAACCGCGGACTTCATCGCTGTTGGCGAACTATTGTTAGAGAAAAGAAAGTACACCGACCTCCGCTCGATAACGGAATGGATTGCGTTCTTGAAGAAGCCTCGGGAAATCGTATGGTGGATCGAATGGTGGGACGTTTCCGAGTACGTGATCCATGATTTCCGTAATGCTTATGTGTGTCTCGTCGGCTTGACGCACATGACCTTTTATTTTCCGGCGCGAGTGAAGCGCCAAATGGGCCGCAAGCAGGACATTCACGAGCTTCCGTGTGAAACCCCCGATCAATTGATGCTTCGAAATACGATGATCGAGTCATGGCTGAAGTATTGGGAGAGAAGACCAACTCTCAAATCTCCGCCAAAAATACATGTCTCTCACATCGCCGATGCTGGTTATCATGGATGGCTGATTGCTGCTATTGAATCTCGCCGCGTTGGAGAATTGAGACGAAGGCAAGCCCCTGTGAAAGAAAGGTTGGGTCCTCGTACATCGGTAAAAGACCGTCTTGGCACAAGAGACTCAGTGAAAGATAGACTTGGTCTGAGAGTTGATACATGAAAATCAGGCAGGCGGGCCTATAAGCCCAAGGACAAAGAGAAAGCGATTAACGGACCTAGAGACATGGGGACCGACCATGAGATAACTGGCGAAGTAGAGAAGGTGAAGCAAGACTAGAAGATGGATGGAGTGAAGGAACTGAAACTGCTTTGCCAGAATAAACTTTGATTTAATTACGCCTTTCGGATTTTCTTATGTTACAAATAATGTATTTGCATTTTCAATTAATAAAGGAGAAATATTGCTCACAAATATTGTCTTCTTGCAAACTTTATTTTCCTTAAGTACATGAGCATTTATTAAATATATCCCAAGTGTTTGAAAATTAGTTTTCCAGTTGCTTGGTTATATTAAGCATAATATCGCTTGAGTTGATCCAAATTTGTGGCTGAATTATATCTTCTCCATCCATCGTAGCGAGGCGAGCTGCCCCTCCCGACAAAATATCCTTAATCATGTAAGGACCCTTCCAATTAGGTGCAAATTTTCCCCTTGGATCCTGTATAGGTGCCCTCATCTCTTTAAGCACCAAATCGCCTGCTTGAAGTGAACGACTTTTCACCTTCTTATTAAAAGCTCGAGTGATCCTATTTTGGTATACTTACACATTATGTAATGCCCTTAATCGCCTTTCATCCATCAACATCAGCTCCTCAAACCTTGCCTTAGCCCATTCGCTTCTGGCAACTGACTTTCCGCCACTATTCGTAACAAAGGGATCGCTACTTCAATTGGTAATACTGCTTCCATCCCATATACCAAGGAATACAGTGTTGCCCCCGTAGTAGTTCGTATAGAGGTTTGATATCCCCATAGGGCAAATGCTAATTTATATGGACAATCCCTGTAAGTGACAACCATCTTCTTGATAATCCCTGACACTGTCTTATTGGCCGCTTCCGCAGCTCCATTGGCTTGAGGCTGATATGGCGAAGACCGGTGATGCTGGATTTTGTAAGTGGCGAGTAAGACTTCTACTTCCTTCCGAAAATGGCTTCCATTGTCACTAATGATCTCATGAGGCACTCCGTATCGGCATGTGATGTTTTGAAGAATGAATTTGGCCACGTGTTTGGATGTGAGTTTGGCAAAAGAGGCTGCCTCCACCCACTTAGTGAAGTAATCAATGGCGACCAATATGTACTCATGTCCTCCTGTTCCGGTTGGGTGTATCTTGCCAATGATGTCAATACCCCACACCGAGAATTGCCATGGAGATGTCAAAGTAGTTAGGTATGACGGGAGTTGATGCTGTAGGTTGGCATATTCTTGGCATTTGTGGCACTTTCGAACAAACTCTAAGCAATCTGCCTCCATAGTGGTCCAATAATAACCAGCCCTTTGAATCTTCTTTGCTAACATTCGTCCATTCATGTGGGGACCGCACTCTCCTCCATGTACAGTAGTCATGATCTCCCTGGCACTCTTAGCGTCAATGCACAACAAATTAATGCCCGTAGGTGACTTCTTGTAGAGTCGATCTTGGATTAAGCAGTATTGTGTTGCTAGAGACCTGATTGCTTGCTGTCCTCGAGCATCCAACTCAGCTGGATATTCTCCTTTCCGCAGAAAGTTGTATATGTCATGGAACCATTCCTTAGTTTCTTCCTCTTGTGCTTCCAAGTGGCAAACATATGCCGGTTCAGACTGTCGCTCCACTACTACTGGTTATTGAAGCGAGCCTGATGGTATGGATATCATTGAAGTCAACTTGGCTAAGGCATCAGCTAATTCATTATGATCCCTTGAGAGATACTGGAAATTGATTTTCTCAAATTGGTCGGCAAGTCCCAAAAGCTTCCGTTGATATGCCATAAGACATTCATTTCGGACCTTCCATGTATTTCTAGCCTGGTTAATGATGAGGCTATAATCCCCAAAGACTTTTACATGGCGTATGCCTAAGGCCAAGGCGGCTTGCAAACCCCTGATACATGCTTCATATTCTGCGGCATTATTAGTAGCATCGAAGTCCAGCTTTAGAGATATAGGGATTTGTGTCCCATCTAGAGATATCAGCAGTACTCCTACTCCACAGCCCATTTGGTTAGAGGCTCCGTCGAAATACATTTCCCATGTTACTTCATCAGTGAAAAATACGTCCTCATCTAGGAATTCCAAGTGGGTGCTTGAAGGTTCCTTTGACGGAGAAGCAGCTAGGAAATATGAAACAACCCGTCCTTTGATGGATTTCTGAGGCAAGTACGGAAGACTGATCCCCGAAAGCATGACCACCCATCGAGCAATGCGATTGTTGATGGTAGGTTGTTCCATGATAAACTTGATAGGATTATTCTCAGCTATGACATATACAGTATGTGAAAGCATGTAATGTCTTAACTTCTTGGTGGCCCATACTAGCGCAAGAGCCATTTTCTCTATGTCTGCATATCGACTTTCGTAGTCCAAGAATTTCTTGCTCAAGTAGTAGATGGCGCTCTCTTGACCTTTGGCCTTCTGAGCTAGCATAGCCCCTATTGCAGAGCTAGTTACAGTAAGGTAAAGGAGTAGAGGCTCATATGGTATTGGCGATATGAGGACTGGAGGATGTTGCAAATATTCCTTGATTTTGTCGAAGGCCGCTTGACATTGATCGTCCCATTCTATTCTGCTTCCCTTCTTTAGTTTCTTGAACAAAGGTTCATAAGTCATGGTGAGCTTCGAGATGAACCTGCTGATGTATTGGACTCGTCCCAGGAATCCCCTTATCTCTTTTTCTGTCATAGGTGGCTGCAACTCTTGGATAGCCTTTATCTTCGAAGGGTCAACTTCAATGCCTCGTTGGCTAACCACATAGCCTAGCAGCTTCCCAGAGGTGACACCGAAGGTGCACTTTGTTGGATTAAGTCGCATCTTGTATTTGCGAAGTCGGAGGAAAAACTTGCGAAGGTTAGGAATGTGCCCTTCCCTTGTTTTGGATTTTACGATCATGTCATCCACATAAACCTCTACCTCTACATGCATCATATCATGATGTAGGGTGTTGGCTGTCCGTTGATATGTTGCCCCAGCATTTTTTAGACCAAAAGGCATAACCACATAACAGTATGTTCCCCATGGTGTAGTGAATGAGGTTTTCTCCATGTCTTCTTCCACCATTTTGATTTGGTTATAACCCGCATATCCATCCATAAAGGATAGTAGCTCGTGTCCCCAAGTGTTATCCACTAATACGTCGATATGTGGTAAAGGGAAGCTATCCTTGGGACTAGCTTTGTTAAGGTCTCGAAAATCTACACACATGCGCACCTTCCCATCTTTCTTGGGTACTGGCACAATGTTAGAAATCCATTCGGGATATTGGACTGCTTTAATGTACTTAGCGTTAAGCTGCTTGATCACTTCTTCCTAGATCTTCTTAGCCCATTCAGGTTTGATTCTTCTGGCCTTTTGTCGAGCTGGCTTTGCATCAGGAAGCAAAGGTATGGTATGCTCCACAATTTCCCTATCAATCCCAGGCATGTCTTCGTAGGACCATGCGAACACGTCCACAAACTCCTTAAGAAGCTCTGTAAAGGACACCCGTTCTTCTGCCGTGAGCGAGCTACCTAACTTCAATTCCCGAGGTTGTCCTTCTATGCCTACATTTATGGTGATGGTGTCTTCCAACACCGCCATCTTATGCTCATGTTCATTAGAAAATTCTTTTAAGGGTTCATTAAATTCCAGATTATTATTAGCGCAGCAGCTCAGGGAAGAGGGGAAAGAAGAATCAGAGTAAGCAGAAAGATTCACTTTATTGAATGCAGAAAGGAATACATCGCCAGCAGACTCAAGACCAGACTCACTTGACTCTAGACCATTAAAACCTGACCCTATGTCCTTAGGAATAGACTCTCGTACAGATAAGGCAAAATTATTCTCCTCAACGTCGCCCCACGAGACCGCCTTAACCTCTCCGTCTTCAGCAATCATAATACTTGGATCAAAGCTTGGTTTAGACAGCGCAACAATAACAACATAAACTTCAGACTTCTCCGGGACAGCTTCTTATCCAAACAACATGCCATAGATGTTGCTTCCAGCAAGATGAGTCCATTCCAATGGAGGATGTTTGTCCCCAGCGGGAACAAAGATAGTAGCCATATTAATGGAGCAATCATTGAAGACTTCCAGTCCAGCAACTTGAACTCCTTTGTTCTTTAGATAGGAAGGCTCAGGAAATCCAAAGTAGGGGAAGTCATCACCTTCCCTGACAAATTGTCTATTCAGAATGAGTGGATATGGCTTTACTTGGAATAAAGTGGGAGGATTGTCCATTCTCTTCTATTCAATGATAGCCATTTTTGTGAACCTAGCCTCTTTCTCAGTTGGCTTATAGCCTATGCCAAACCTTCCCTTCTGTGTAAAAGTCTTGTATACAGGAGGGATTTTATTCTTCGGGTTCCTCCCTAGCGGCATTCCAGGGAAATATCCTTATTTCTTGAGCATAGCATGTACTCTGGGATTTGAGTAAGGGTCGAAGTCTAAAGGCGCTTCATCCTTGCTCACCATCGCTACGAGTACAAAATTGTGGAGTTTTTCATCCATTGAGTTGTGTTCTACCTTGAGAGTTGACTGTTTAAGAGTGAAAACAGCACTGATGGACTCTCCTGAGATAGTGATCACTTGTCCTTGAACCAACATTTTCACCTTTTGATGTAAGATGGATGCTATAGCATTACACTCGTGAAGCCAGGGCCTCCCTAGTAGCTAATTAAAGGAGGCTGGAATCTCTAGCACCACAAACTCCACATTCCGAGTGACACTTCCGGTAGTAATAGGCGACACCACAGATTCAACAGACTTCCGGGGTGAATTGTCATAAGCTCTGAGTTGTACACCGTTTTGAGCCAAGTGTTGTTGTTGCACTCCCAATTTATGTGTCGTCCTCCAAGGGCACACGTTTACAGCTGAACCATTGTCAACCAAAACCAGCGGGATAGTTTTGTTGGAGCATTGCACTGTAAGATACAGGGCTTTGTTATGAGATGCTCCACCCTGTGGTAGATCTTCAATCCCAAAGGTGATCATTTCTTATTGGGTGGTCACATGAGCAACCATAGTTTCAGGAGTTGTTGCAGGTGATACCGTGAGTGCTGTAAGGGCATCCAACATCTTCTGCCTATGGGCATGTGAAGTGCATATGAGTTGCCATATGGTAACCTCAGCCCTAGTCTTTTTGAGTTGAGAAAGAAGAGGATCTTCAGGAGAGGTCTGATTGTCACTGCAATTTGTTGATGTAAGGTTAGGAACAGTCACTGGGATGGTGGTATTCCTGTTATTGTTGTGACGGCCAAACCGAGTAAGGAATGCTACATCATCTGATTCATCTTTCTCCATCCATTCTGTCTCATAATGCTCGTGCTCATCATCCTCGTCGCTATCCCAAATACCATGAATGAGTAGACCTTCGGGGAACCCAACTATTTCGGGGGCAGGTTGACCTGTTTCTACAATCAAAGCAGAGGGGTCGAAGCTGAAATCCCTACATAAAATAGCATTTGCATGCTCTGGCATAGGATTACTTTGATTGTTTGGTTTCTTGGCAGCTTTTGGCATTGGTAGCGTCCCTGCCCTTATCATATCCTTTATCTTGTTCCTTGAGGTCCAACATTTCTCAGTGTCATGACCTCGGCAACAGTGATAGCGGCAAAATTGGTTGGCATCCCAATTTCTGCCTTTGATTTCTGATTCTTCCTTCGGTAAGGGCAAAACCAAGATACCCTTCTTAACCAGACGGTTGAGAGCCTGAGAATAAGGAACATCCAATGGCGTATAAGTCTCATATTTCGGTACATAAGGCCCCTTGTGCTGGATAGAGATGGTCTCCATGATTTTAGGAGGGTGGCTAGCTACACTAGTAGCCCTCCTGTTGGAGTTGGACCCTTTCCATCTAGGCGAAGTTGTCTTTCATTCTGCATGGCTTCTAATTGGACACAGATGTCCTTCAGGTAATCAAAGTCTTTGACGACATGATACCCCAAGTGCTTGGATAGGCTGCTCTTGAGTCCTTGCTTAAAGGTAGATAACTGTAGACGGAGAGGAATTGCCTCGTTGATGTGGGACAATTTTGTGTGCCACCTCTCGAAGTAATCCATAAAGGACTCATCATCCCGTTGCTTCATAGTGGTTAGATCATCCACTGTAGCTTGTTTCTTCTGTATGCGTGTGTAGTGGTGGATGAAAGCCTTGAATAATTCAGTCCAATAGGCTTTGATTTGGGGCAATAGAACGTGATACCATACCTTTGATTCTCCATCTAGAGTGGATGGGAAGACGGTAGAGTATAGGTCAACATCAATTCGATTCAAGGGCGCCAACCTCATGAACTCCTCTACATGATGAATAGGGTTCTCAGAAGGTTTGAACCTAATATTCGCCACTTCAACCTTATCGGCTATCTTCAAAGTTGGCTGAACAGGTAATGGAACCTCCAAGTACTCATCAGCAAAAGCTGGCACAGAGCTCATTGCCTTGGTGAGGCTCTCTAATTTCTGCTCAAGAGCCTTAACAGCGGGGTCCCTTGTAGGTTTCGCCACTTTAGGTGTGTTAACCTTAATCTTAGATATCCCTGTTCCTCCAGAATCTGGGGATATCTTGATGATTTCAGGCTCAGACTCATATCCCTGCATTTCTTCGTCATCCTCTTCAGCATTCAACCCTAACTTGGTGTTGATCTTAGTGATGGCCTGCAGCATGCCATCCATCACCTGTTGTTCATTCAGCCTTTTGCCCATTATTTGCTCCAGCTCTAGAGAATTAGCGAAGACCAGACCCTGCATCTTGGTGTAGAGCTCGTCCAAATGCTTCGTGATGTTAGCTTCAGTGCTTTGGACCGGGATTTCGTGGAATTGCACTCCAGACATGGTGTTGTCGCTAGTCGCAGATGGATCGTAATGTGGGTTTGGAATCAAACGACCAGTTCGCGGATCTCGAATGCGGGCTCGGAGTCGATCACCAATGATGCCTGCATAGAATTTCAAAATTAGAACACTCGATGACATACTCTGACACATACTACCCAATGCATGCATGCCCTAAAGACTTATATGATCCTACTGACTCGACACATGTATGCTGACACAAGGGACTCACCCACTTTTTGGGAGTGCATGACCTAACTATATATGGACCTATGGATGAAACATTATAAAGGGCCACAGAAAGTCAAACACAGCGAGCGGGTCGTAAATCGATAGGCTCAAGTCAATGTTTCTCAATTCGGATGGGCCTAATCCACTGGCCGACCGTTTTAAGGAGAATCCGTAACTCAGCCTAATAATTCAGACGGCTCAAGCCATAATGACTATTATGCGGACTAGAATAATGCTTGACAAAACCGACGACCCAACTTTATTTTTTCTTTTTATTACATTTTTTTTAGTCGAGGAAAACGGACATTATAAAGGATTGAATAAAATCAACAATAAGCGAGTTATAACTAATTTATGGGCTTAATCGACAAATCCAATATGGTTGGGCTTAACAACGGGCCAGCCATAAATGTGATGGATTTATTAATTAAATCGACAAATTAATTTACTCAAGCCTAGTAACTATTATGCAATCTAAAATGTCATCCATTTACTTTGTGGTACTTTTAATTATTTTTTTTTTGGACCTTTGTTAGGAGAATTTTGTAAAGGGCCATATAATATCATCAAAGGCGAGTCAATTTTATTTTATTAATTAAAATAATTACCTTTTAAGCATAAATGGGCCCTTCCACTTGGGCTAACCATGATGCTTTTTGAGTCAATTATTCTAATTAATAAAAAATCATTTTCTCAACCCAATGAATTTTATATGGACTAGAACAAAACCTCTAAACTAGAGTCGACTGTAAAACAAAAGAAGAAAAAGGGGGAAAAGGTACACATAGCACATAGCATACAACATGAAGGGATACCCTAAACCAAGGTTCTATGTTCATGGATTTTTTTATTGTTGGACTACATGGCCTACCGCACGTTTTCATCTCCGTGCTCCATACCCTTAGGTAAGGAGTGTTAGGTATTGCTCAAAGAACTTCAAGGAAGCCCCTTGAGTGTAACGCGGGGACAGAGGGGACCAAATGCTTGGTGATGTAGGGTGCATCCCACAAGTAGTGGCCCGCCCGCTCTCGAGGGAATCACCTAGGCATAACTTAACCGTCACCTTTGTGCTAACGTGTCAAAAGACGCGATTAGTGGCCCGGTATGCAAAGGACGCCTAAAAAGAATTATAAAATCGTGAAATAAATCAACTTCTCCCTTTTACAATTTCAAATTAATTCGATTTTTTCAAGTTTTACCCTCTTTTTAAGTTTAAGTCCCTAGTGGAGTCGCCAATCTGTAGGACCCGGAAAATTCCCGTTCGGGGAAATGTTTTCGGATGCGCTACTTAATGATCGGGAGCCGACTAAGGTTTCTTAACCCTTAAATAAGGATATTTTTATTTTATGAAATTCATTTTCGGGGTGATGAAACTTTATTTATTTATAAATCCGTTTTTATTTATTTAAACACTCGAAATTACACCGAAATACTTTAAAAATAATTCAATTTTGGCCCAAATACCAGATCCAGGCCCAACAGAGGGCAAACGGGCCACCATGGGTTGTTAAAACCCGCGCGGGTTTTAAGTGTCCATGGGCTGGACCGTGTCTTTCCCTGGGCCAGAGAACATGGGCTGAAACTGATAAAACCCGCGAGGGTTTTATCAATTTCTGGTCCATTTTCTCTCGGTTTTATCCTTGGATTAGTGGATGGAAAAGACTAAATCATTTTTAAGTATTTTGGTGCAAATCCGACTGTGTAAAATAATTAAATGAGTTATAAAAGAATTAAGAATCGCCAGCCGATTTAGGGAAACCGACAAACCATAAAAATAATAAAAATAACTCCGGTCTACGAAACCCGATTCTAAGCCTGGGGGTAAGGTTACGAATTCGAGAATTATAAGAACTCTCGAATTCACAGAAAACAGACTCTACTAAAATCGACATTAAAATGAAAAAGAGCGGGGAGAAGTTTAATTAATTTCAAGAAATTAAATTCATCATCATGCAATATAAAATGAGATTTTTATTTACAAAATGTGCACAAGTAATGAAGATGAAATATGAATTGCATAATTAAAGTAACAATAACAAATGAAACATAAAGACGAACCTCGTTGATTTAAGAATCCGAATGCGCCGATCAAAACCCTTGATTTCCTTTGACTTGATGGATGAAAGGGTGAGTATGGGAATTAAGATAATATGTGAGTGGTGATTTTGGTAGAGTAAGGAGATGGTGAAAATGTATATAGTAGAGAGAGTTTTAAGAGAGTGTAAAGATAGGATAATGGTGTAAGTTTGTGGGAGTATAATAGTGGTGATAATTGGTGGAAAATGAATGGAATGGAAGGGGGTATTTATAGGTGGTGAAGGGTAGGTTTAGGAGGGAAAATCAAGGGGACACATCCCCATGATCATGCCATGCAATCACGTAGGGATCAAGTCAAGGTCAACGGTCAACCTACATGGTGCTAATATCATGGGATTGATGATCAAAATGACTTTTGGCGCCGGATTATCAATTGTAAACCCTGCGCGGGTTTTAAAATCCATCGGCACGGATCGCTGACGTGGCACAGCAAAACGGCGTGTTTGGACGAAGGAAACCCCACAAGGGTTTTCAACCCTGGACAGGGGCGCGCCTTGGGCCTGCCTTGGCTCTGGGCCTTCCTCTTCGCATAAAAACCGTGCGGGTTTTGCTGCTAGACCGGGCCACTTCTGTTTTGTTTGTTTTGCATTGCTTGCTACATTAGCCCAATGATGTATCCGGCCTTCAATGTTTTATTCTCACTTTTGATAAGTCAGGATTATATCGATGCAAATCCCGGTGTCTACACCAGCAGAAGATTCACAGCACCTTCAGCAGCCACCAAGCCACCCACAACATCCATCCAACCTTGTTACACACTTGTGCAACAAGTCTTGGCAACTCCAGCCACTCAGCCTAGCAGCATTGGTCACTCAGACCAAGTTCAGTTCCCATCAACAACAGTCCAAGCAGCAGTCTTTCTCAATATCATATCTCTTGATTGAGGAAGATTTAGCTAAGGTTTCCTGGGAGTTTTTTGTTCTATGTCATGCCATTTTCATGTCCAAGCCAAGTCCCAACATGTTCGAGCATGGCATCAGCAAGTTTCACAAGACAAAACAAGCAATCCCAGCAAGATTGTTTGTTATCAGTTTTTCCAGAACCCAAGTTCTCTGGCTAAGTCTTGTGCCTTTGGTCCATAGGGGTTGTTTTGGTCTTTCCAGCATAATATTAACCTGTTGAGATTACTTCCAGGTTAACATTGGCACGGGAATCACCTCAGTAAATCAATATTTACCCCCCTAGAGAGGAAAGCCTCTCATTGGTCCATTTTGCCACTCTTTTGGCATTTGGTCCAATCAAAGCTTAGCTAAGTATTTTGCTTTTGTTTTCTTACCAAATGTACTCGAGATAGTTGGTATGTAATCAGTTGTATCAGTTTTAAGCTTTGTAGCTTAGAATAGATCAAGGAGATTAGACAGAAGCTTATGCTTAAGCAGCTGCTAATCAAACGGTTACTTTTCTTTATATTACGAAGTTTTCAATCAATGAAAGATATCTCAGTGTTCATTCAATAGTATTCTCGAGTGTCTTAGTACCTCTGAAAGTTTGTGAGTGTCCTATAACTCTCAGTCTTGGTTAAAACAGCTCATGTCACTGGATTTTAGCATTCATACAACAAGTGTCAACTGTGCTTGATCTTCCATGCTTTGGTGTGTCTGTAGAGGAATGAATGTGAGAGTCCTTTGCCCTTGATTGCAACTGAAGGTGTGTCTGTAACAGTTGTAAGCAAGCCTATCTTTTATATTATGTCTTGGGTTGTCTTCTATTCCAGCTAATTGCTTTCAAACAGTTATTGTGTTTCAAGCATTCAGCTGTGTATGTGTGATTGTATGGTGCATTCTAGTCCAATACTTTGATCTTAGGGAGCTAGCATACATCAGACACCCGCTGGCCGCGTCTTCCGTCTCAGTCTCGTTTATAAAATATGTCCGCCGCTTTGATTATTAGATCCAACTTTAGGGTTTTGATCGACAATTATGCTCATCCTTTGGGGAGAATAAAAACACTCCGCCTCTATTATTATTCGTAGAAGAAATTATCAGTTTAGTTTTCCGTTAAATTTTAGAATAGGGTTTTTATATTTTTTTCCTCCCTTCCCTTCGGGGAGCTATTCTAGTAGTTTAGGAACAAAAGAGGAGGAGAAGAAGATCTATTTGGGTGACACAAATAGATCGAATTCAACAACTCGATGTTCGGATTAATTTCTATTCTGTTTATGTTTTGTTATTCAATTTTTATTATCGCTTTATTAGTTTTTATTATGTGTAGCTAAATCCCTTTGCTTGGGGGATAAACTCGATGTCATTTGGTTGATTTTGAATGCAGTCTCGATGTTAGGTTATCTTTTTATTCGTTTAATCTGCGTATATTGTCTGTCATAGTAAAATCTGGCTGACCGCCTTTTACTTGGTATTAGATTTTTGATAATATGACGAACGTTTGAGTCTTGAATTGGAAAGACGTAGATCGAATAGGTTTAGAAAATATTTAAAAATAATGATTCTTGCCTAGGGTCGGTTATAATCAATTCTTTATCTTTGATTAGATTAAATAGTTAGAAATAATGTTTAGTTTAATCACTGTAACTCACTTCGAATCGAAAGATTGCTGTGAAAGGGCCTAGAAAGATTATAGACTCCGAATTATCCTTTTATCAATTTACATCAAGATTGTTGATTAGTTAATTGATAGACTAGAGTCGACTCCCCTAAACTCTTTTAATTATTTGGTTGAATCCTTTAATTTCCTGCTTCCTTAGTTAATTATCTAAATCATTACCGACAACCCTTTGATTGACCTAGCATCCTTTGTAGTGAACTAGTTTAGTGCATAGTTGAACACAAGTCCCTGAGAGAGAACGATATTTTTATTACTACACAGACCCGTACACTTGCGGTACACAGACACCTTATTAGTTTTAGGTTTGTCACTCCACTAAAAGTCTCCCAACCGTCCCCACCTCAAGAGAGTGATCCAAATCCCATCACTTCTATGACCACTAAACGCCATGAGTTTAGTGAACATAAGGAGGTCACTCCCTTAGATCCAAACACAAACCCTACGCACAAAAAGCCTACCAACGAGGACCTTGCCCACGAAAATCCAAACCAACTCCATCTCGTCACCCCATCATCCCAACGTGATGTTCAAGCTGATTTGATCCCTAGATCTATCGTGCTTCATGAGAAAGCAACTCACGAGAACCCTAGTGACCCCCCAAAGGTTCAAAAGCAAGCCGATCTTCAAACAAAGGGTATGATCGCGGAAAGCTGCAATCCATGCGACGTTCCTCCCCTTTTGGTCCCAAAAGAAGATGGAAGCCAGCGTCTGTGCACCCACAAGATCAAGTACATGTTTCCTAGAATTGAAGATCTGGTAGAAGAGCTATTTGGTACCTAAGTCAACTCCAAGGTTAATCTAAGAAGTGGGTACAACCAGATTCGAATTCAAGAAGGGAACACTGCTATCAAAACCAAAGGAGGACTCTATGAATGGTTAGTCACACCTCGTGGTCTAACTAATGCTCTCTTTATTGTTATGAGACTAATGAATCAGATATTGAAGCCCCTTATTAGCAAGTGTATTGTTATCTACTAGGGTGATATACTTGTGAATAGCAAGAGTGAGAAAGGTAACATCTTTCACCTCCAATCTGTTTTGGGAACCTTAGCTCACATGAATCTACAACAGAATATACCCAACTATGGCATCTTCATCAACAACATAGTCTCTCTTGGCTATGCTCTTTCACCTGAAGTGTTCAAGGTTGATGAAGAAAGAGTCAAACCTATCAAGGAGTGGTCTACTCCTACTAGAACTCATGATGATCAAAGCTTCCCCGGCTTGGCCTCTCTCTATAGGAGGTCTGTGAAGAATTTCAATACTATTTTATCTCCTATGATCGAGCTATTGAAATCCAAGGAGTTCTCATGGACTCACTCAGTACAACAAGCTTTCGACACCACCAAGAAACGACTCTGCACTACACCGGTCCTAGCCCTATCAAACGTTGATAAGAAGTTTGAGGTTTAGTGTGATGCTTCTGGAGTTGGTATTGGAGTTGTTCTATCTATTCTATCTCAGGAAGGTCGTCCCTTAGCTTATTGCAGGGAGAAGTTTGGTGACCCTAGATTCATGGAAGATAAGGGAAGCCAACTCCGCTTATACAGTAAGAAGATCTCTTTCAGTCCATCGAGTTCAAAACCAAATTCTTGGCTACCAGGGAAGAATGCTGGAGATCTGCCTAGCCTTGGTCTCACCTTTGGGGACCCAAGGTTCATGGAGAATAACGAAGGTCAACCCAAAGCATCTAATCCAACACAGGAGGACCAATTTGAGTACATGGCAGTGAAAAAAGTTGATGGGCCAACTAAAGTTTTTAGAAAAGTTGGAGAAGGTTATCCTCCAAGTTTGAGGACAAACTTCTTTCAACAAGGGGGGAATGATGTAAATCAACCCACGCTAAGTTCCCCTAGCCCAATCAAGAAGGCCTAATGGAAACTCCAAGATACATATAGGGTCCTTCATGAAAATACTCCATACAATCCAGGTCCAACGAAGGCGATTCAGTTCAATCACATGGAGATAGAGCGGGCAAAAGGAGAAGAGTTCAAGGTAGAGGCCCAAAGGCCGATCCATATCACTTGCTCTTTGTTCCAAGAGGATGTCCAAACATCCTAGAGGGTCCAAGCCCAAGCAAATCTCGTCTAAGAGAAGTCCTAGTTCACGTCCAAGGCCCAGTTCCAAAGCCCAAAGTGAATTTCACAGTTTTGACCATTTCATTTTGAATTTTACGGTTTTGGCCTTTTGGATGTAAACTTCACATTTTTAATATTTAGTTATTATTAGTGTGATTTATATTATAGTCTTACTATTTTGAGTCATGTAAGATGCCAAGTAATATATATAAACTTGAGCATCAAGTTATAGGAGTCTAGATTAGTCTAGAAGGTTCTAGGATGTTCTAGAATGTTCTAGAAGGAATGTGTGTGTGTGTGATAGGCGTGTGATTTAGATAGCTTTGGCACCAAGTAGGTTGTTATTATCCTAGATAAGGTTGGCTTATTTTGTAACTAATCCATCTTGGAATAGGAAAGCAAATTCCTATTAGGATAATGTGGTTGTAACCAACTCCCCTTAGGATAAGGAGTTCTAATCCGAGTAGGATGAGGTTGTTATTAGGCGTCTAGGTCTAGGATTCCATGGCTTGCATGCCAAGTAGGAGTATTCCTAGTCTTATTTGATTGGCTTGCACGCCAAGTCTGAGTGTCCTAATCCATTATAGGACTGTAGTAGTATAAATAGATAGGCTTGTAGCCTTTCAAATGCAACCCGTTTTGAAATATGAATACAATCAAGATTTTAGCTACCCCATGAGTGTTTCATGAGAACCTCGTTGATCTCTTCTATTGTATCTTGGTCTGGCAACCAAGTGGTTAAGAAGAGCTTGGTCCCTGAACCTAGAAGGTGTTTTTGTAACTAGTTTTAAAGGCCAAGTTAGCCCTAGGGTTTCTTTCTTGTGGTGTTTCTGTATCAAGATAGATCCCTTGAACTATCTTGTTACTCTTTATCTTTCTATCACTATAGTTAGATAATCTAAACCCTAAAGGCAATCAGCCTTCCCCTCTCTTCCCCTCAAACGTCTCCCCCTCCCTCTCTCTGTCACAAATATATCCAACAAACTCCTTCTCTTTCCATAACAAACTCTCATCCTTTTCTCTCTCCTCCAACAAACTTCCAACCTTCAAGCAATCATCTTTCTCTCCCTCTCAAAGGCCTCATGCCAAACATCCCCTCCCATCTCACGTCACCCTCTTTCAAATCTCTTCCAAGAATCAATCTTTCTTATTCCTTTCTCCTACAAAAGACCTCACGTCAAAACAGCCTCCATAGATCCTGGTTTCTCACATGATCTATCTCTCTTTTCCCCATATTCACAGGAAGCATCTCCTCTTCCTAGATTGGTTGCATGTGTCATTGATGTGTATCGATCAAGATCCAATCTTTGATCCCATTATACATCATACTGGACCTTTGTTAGGGAGATGTGATAAAGGGCCAAATAGAATCATCAAATGCGAGTTGAGTTTACTTTATGAACCGAGAAAACTAACCTTTATATATAAATGGGCCCAACCACTCGGTTAGCCATAATTTTTGAGGTTAATTAACTTAGTTGGTAAACATAACTCTTCTCAGCCCAATGACTACTATATAGACTAGAGTAACAGTTCTAAACTTGGGTCGACTCTTTACAACAAATTTAACACATAGTAGATAGCATACATATGAACAAGAGGTATCCTAAACCAAGGCTCTATGTACAAAAGGGTTTATTGGCTGGATAAGGCTTAACGGCTCATGTACTCGCCCTAGTGCATTCTTGTTGTCAAGGCAACTTGAATGTGTGGGGTGTTGCTCTTGGAGGCTCGTGTGGAGATCTCGTAGAGTGATTCATGAGTGGATGTGGTGACTAATGCTCTCTCGGTGTAAATGCACCAATTGAGTATAGCCGGTCCGACATCCCATGTGTTATTTTGTGGTTAAAAAAAAAAGCTTAATACCGCCGATTTACGTGCTCCTACGACATATTACACGTCAAGGGACTGCCCTGGTATATGCAATGCATTATGCCTAAAAAGAATGAGTTAATAATATAAAGTAAAATTCATTTTCCTTCCAAAAATTTAAAGCACGCTAAACTTTTTTCAAGTTTTACCCACTTTAAGAAAACTCCCCAGTGGAGTCGCCAAAAATCCTGTGGGCATTTTTCCTCGTCGTTCAGGCTTCCGAACGTCCACATTGGATTGAGGTGTTATTTGGTGGTTTGTGCTGGGGTTTAACCTTTGAAAACCCTTCAAGGAAATGAACCTTACATTTCATGAATAATATTTTGTAAAATCACTTTCCCTTTACTTATGCATTTTATGAGTCATTGAATTAAACCTTTAAGAGTGAACATCCACTTGTTCCGAGCTCTTCTAAATTTAACCCAAATTTCTTATTTAAATGTTAGGCTCGGAAGAGAGTGATTTATTGCAAGAATTATTTAGAAATATAAGAAAGAATACCCTAAAGTTGCATCGATACATCATAAAACCATGTTAACCATAGTTTATGCAATCCACGATGTGTTTTGGTTCGAAATGGGAGTCGCCACCCGACTTTTTAAGGGAAAAGCCAAGACAAAACCAAAAAGAAAATAAAGAAAGACCCCGCCTGCGAAACCCAAGAATGGATTCCGGGGTAAGGCTACGAACTTGAAAAGTAAACCTTAAGAGTTCGCCTCTCACCAAAGGAAAGACTCTACTAAAAGTTAAAAATTGCACTTTTGATAAAGTTTCGAAGGGAAATGAAGGAATATTTTATAGGATTATTTCATTGAATCATGCAACAAGAATAGGAGATACAAGATGAAAAAGTACAAATATACACTTATTTACAAGAAAGAAAAAGCACTTTGAAGCTTACATTGTGACGTTCTGGGAAAAAGCTTAGCCTAGCCTTTAGATGGTTGAAGAATTGTCCTTGATGCCTTTAGAAACCTTCTTTCCAAATGCTAAGATAGGGATCAGTGGCGGATCCAGAATTTAGGGTTAGTGGTGTCAGAAATAATTTGCTTAAAAAAATTGAGCAGCATAAATGTTAAAAAATAAATGGTAAAGTATCAACATTAACCACAAAAATGATATTGAATAAATAATATATACCTACACTTCACAAGAAAATTTTGGGATGAGGTGCCCGAATAGGGGTTAGAATGAGAGGTCGACTTACTAGTTACGTTCTTAAAGTATCTCTTCATCTTAAATTGAAATTAAAAAATAAAAATATAAACATCTACAATTTCATAAAATACACCTAACCTAACCTAATGAATTAAAAAATTTCGTCCAAGCACTTATGAACCTCCTCAATTTCACATGAATAATACATATTTCAACTTAAGTGTACAAACGATATTTTAATAAAATTTGCTCATTCATACAAAAAAACAATTAACAAACTCTAAATTTAACTACATTTACTTAATCACATCAAACTCTAATTTGCAACCAAGTATTAGAATAAATTCAATAGAAAAGAATGAATAACTTAAAAAAAGAATAATAGAGTGACATACACAAATTACAATTAAATGACGGAGTTAGGGTTAGAGAGGTTGAATTCTACGTCGCGTGAGGGTTCAAGATTTTTTCAAAAAAAAAACGAAACAAAAAAGGTTGGAAAAGGACTCGAACCATAGACATTCTTTCAAAGCAGGTGGCTTGCTTTTGCTGGCAGCTACTACCACTAGGCTAAGCACTCTTTTGGGTTTTAATTTGATGTCAAATAGTATATAACTATACCATTTTCAAATACTTTCCCTAAACAGAATTTTTCTTTCTAAAAATTATAGTGGTGTCAATTGACACCACTCTCATGTAAGTAAATCCGCCCCTGATAGGGATAGGAAAGATGGTAAAAGATGACGAGAAAGAGGGTGGAAAGAGGTTAATAAGAAGGCTTCTTTTTATGGTTTTGAATATGTTTAGGCTAGGGTTTTTTGTGGAGTTTAAGATGAATGATATAGGATATGTATTTAGGATTTTTGTGAGGATAAAAGATGAAGATTATGAATGAAAAATATGATAGATGAGATGATGGATAAGAAAGAAGATGGAGATGAAGTGAAGAATATAATAAGAAGTAGGGAGATTATGAGAGAGATTAGAGAGAATAAGTAGATGATGCGTGAAATGAGAATGAGATGGAGTGCCTTTCGCTTTGAGAGGAGGGTGGTATTTATAGGAGGATGGAAGTAGTAAGCATGCATGCACATACACACAAACCTTGTAGTCTTCGGACTGATGCAGAATACCAAGGCAGCTAGGGGGGATGAGCTACTGTGGACGGTGGCACGTGGTCAATTGACCACGTGTTGGCGGAGCCACCAAGGCCGGCCGGCCTACAGACGCGGGGGGGGGGGGGGGAGGGGATGAAACCCATCTAGTCCATGCATTCATGGACGGTGAGGTGTGAAGTCAACCAACCTAGGGAATAGGTGGTTCACACTGGACGGAGAGAGTGTATATTTATTAGCTCTTGTGAGGTGTTTTTGAGTGCTTTTGTGAGGATTCGATCTCGCGACCTCTGACACTTTCTCTTACGGTTTGCATGCTTCATCTTTTAATAAAAACAAATGTACATGTAGGTAGGAAGAATCACATGTGATAATGCATGTGATTTTAGGTGAGCAAAATACATGTAAATGCATGTATTTATCGAGTTTCTTTTATTTCTTCCGCTTTTATTTTCCATATAATTTATGTGTCAAAATCTCGGTGTCTACAAGAGTGCATCACACAAGTAGTGGCCTCCTTCTCTCGGGTAAAAATCCTAAGTTAATCCTAAATCGTCGCCTTTGTGCTCCCATGTCAAAAGACCCCTGGAGTAGCCCGGTATGCAAAATGCCTAAAAGAATAATAAAAGCGTGAAATAAATAAACTTTCTCCCTTTTACAATTTCAAATCAACTCGATTTTTTCAAGTTTTACCCTTTTTTTTAAGTTTAATTCAAAGGCCCAACAGAGAATTCTTAGAAAATTCAAAGGCCATGTGACCTTTGATAAGTTCTATTACATTTTCTCTTGAGTAGGCTCTGGATCAGAATATGGACATATGTAAATTATTCTATATAAATTCTTTTGATGTAAATAACCTACATGTTGGATAATAAAAAGCGATTGTATAAAAAAGAAAGAGTCGCTAGCCGATTTGAGGAAACCGACAAACTATAAATAATATAAAATTGACTTCAGTCATAACGAACCCGAATTCTAAGTCTGGGGCAAGGTTACGAATTCGAGAATTAAAATAATTCTTGAATCCGTCTGTCAGAAAACAGACTCTAATAAAATCAAACTTAAAATGAAATTGAGCGAGGAGAACTTTTAATAAATTTCACGAAGTTAATATTCGAACATGCAAATAAAAGAATGAAAGTTTCTTTACAAATGAATTTGCAAATGAAATAAACACTTAGAAACGAATTACATAATGAAATATAAAAATTACGAACCTCACTTTAAGCCTTCCAAGATGGATCCATTAGGATTAAAGTTTCAAGATCAAAATGAAGGCTTGAGGATGATCAGCATGATGATGATATGGTAATGATGATGGTATTCAGTGGAGATGGATGATGAGAGCTTAGAGAATAGAAAAAATTATTATGATGGTGGATGAGAGTATCGATAAGGAGAATATGGAGAATGAATGATGATAGAATAGAATAGTATATAGAGTTTAGGAGTATGGATGATGATGGAATGAGAGAGTAGAGAAATGTTGATGATGGTTGTTGATGGTATTAGTTGATGAAATGAATGGAAGAATGAGGGGGTATTTAGAGGTGAGAGGTGAGGTGGTGAAGATGGAAGGAGTGGAGGCATGATCCAAAGATCATGCCCTCCATGCCAATAGCAAGGTCGTCGGGGCTTCCTCAAGTCAACAGTCAAAAGTCAACCAGCAACGATCAAGGGATTGCATTGAAAGGGAGGGAAAAATTGGCGCGAAAATCATAATTAAAAGCAAGGCCGCTAAGCCTTCCGATTTGCATGCACACGGATTGCTACGCTGGCAATCGAATTCCCGGTCCATGGATTTGAGGAAGGCCGTCGGGCATTCCTATTTTCCATGGGTTGGGCGTGCCTGATTCGGCCCGCCTAGAGGCCTGGGGAAAATAGGAAGACCGCCTGTCCTTCCTATTTTTCCTAGGGCTTGGTTCGGTGTTGGGCTTGCCTTGAAAATGGGCAAGGCCCAGTGGCCTTCTTATTTTCTTTGATCAAAGCCCGGCTATTTTGGCCCAATTTTTCCGAGTGAAATTTATCGGTACAAAAAATTCGGTGTCTACAATGATGGAGATTAGTGGCTAAGCACCTTATGGGTTAGGGGGTGATTAGGGATGTTGATGGATGATTAGGAGTAGGTTAGCCCTTCCTTCAAGTGCAATTCATTAGGGTCCGGGAGCTCCCTAATGTATTGATCCCTAATGTATTGATCGCTTGTCAACGAAAGTGAGGATGAAACTAACTAAAAAAATTTTACAGTTTTAAACCTCCGGGTCCGTAGTGGGTTTTGAGGTAGTGATTCCAGACTACCATCAAGAGAGGGAAGCCGGTGGGTATTTTCTAGCAGAATACTCACTTGATTTTCCTCTGTTTTTAATTCCTGGCTGCAAAACCTATCATCTATGATCCTATTAGAATCCTAAAAACCTCTGAAGCCCATTTTCCAACCTATTGACTGAACCCTTTGTTTGTTCGCTGCTTTGTTAATTAGTCTTAGTGAATCAATAAACCTTTTCTGTCTTCCCTAATGATCTTGACCTCTTCCTTGACCTAGAACTTCTAGCTAAGGCTCCCAGCTCCCTGAGAGAGAACAACAATTAGCAGTCTAACAAACCATTATACAAATACAAAGACAACTCGCTAGAAATAGAAAGATTACACTATAAAGTGACACATTAACTTGATGCATTCCACACTTTTTCATTATTTATTCTTATGTTTAAGATTAAGTGTTTTAGTGGATGCTATTGCAAAAGATTTGAAAGGAACTATAGAATTGCTTGCACTTATTCAAATTGACTAATAAAAAAAATTATTATTGTTCTTTAATATATGTGTGTAAAACATATTATAACACATCTTTCTTGATTTATTTTCATATTCATAATCATATTTAATTCATTAAATTAAAAATAAATTATTTAATCAATTTTAATATTATACATATACTCTAAAGAAAAAAGTTTAACAAACATAATTTTTCGATAGTTTAACAATTGACAATCTTCCTACGCATCACAAGGGATATATAACACTAGTTAGTCTATTATAGTGAGTTAAGTGTTATTTTCATCCTCGTGAATTTAATGACATAGAATTTATATTCTTAATGATATTTTACTACTTTTATTTAGTTTAATGGCATTATTATCTTAGCAATGGTTTGGTGATGGTTTGTATATTGTATGGAAAATTGCGATGCAGTGGTAGGGTCAATAAATTGCAGGGGGCGCCACACATTTTTGAAAACTGACTGACAAGACACTACTGTTTTTTTTTTAATGTGCATGTGACATTATATTTAACTAAATGGTTGCTAGGTGATATTAAGGTGTAACCTCGCCTGAAAATTTGAAAAGTTCATTTTGCCCTCAAAATATTGAGTGAACAGCTCCTTGCACCCTTCATTTGCCCGCTCAAAACATTGGGTATATTTAGTTGCATCCTCAGCTCCCCCTCTTCCAACTCCAAGATTCGGAGAGAGCGTGGCCACCCTCTCCAGCCCCAACCCACTGAATCCCCCAGCCCAGATCCCGAGCAATAGCCCACCACCCAATTTGATGACCATCTGGCAAACACTAGAAACACAATTTACCGCCAACACCCAGTGGCGAACCCACCTAGAGTCAAGGGGTCTTTTTTTAAAAAAAAATATTTTAATTTACGGTTGTTTTAATAGGTAAAACAAATATATGCCAAATGGCTACAAAGAATCACAATAAGGTTTGAGGTAGTTGAATGGTTTAAGTGTTGAAGTTGAGCGCTTGTCTCACATCCATATGTCACATGTTCAATGCTTATCTCATTAGTTTCCCCATTTTGTCTTTCTTATTTTTAATATTCATATATGAATATGCTTTAACGGAAGCTTTGAATTTGTAAAATTAATTCATTTTTTAATTGTTTGTCATTTTCAAATGGAGAATTTTTCAGTAAAAGGGTGAAGATATCACATAGTTCAAGTTCCGCTATACAAAATTCTCGTTACCTCAAGAAATTTTGAAATGGTCTTGTTGAAAAGGTGACCAACGAGGAAATGATGCTTTACTATCAAAATATGGCTACTCGCCGAAGACAACTTTATATTTAAGGTATGTACGTTTATTTTCAAAACTAATGTTCTTAAACTTTAGGTTACTTGAATATGTTAAATTTTTCGAATTCATTCCTACATAATCTAGTTTTTTTTATTAAATTTTATCTTGACCCCCCGTCTTTGAATATTGGCTTCGCCATTGCCAACAGCACAAGCAACTACAACCCAATCAAATCGAAAATTGAGTTTCAATCTCACTCCTCCCTTTCCTTTAAAATTCGAATTCAATCACCACCAACCCAAAAACATAGACACCCCAATCACCTGACTATCATTTGTTGAAACCAAAACCTTAGCCCAGAAGCCCCTTTGTTACTTGCTCTGTTTTTTGCAAGACAAGAAGAAATAGAAAAACATTGTGGAGGAGGAGAGGATTGAAGGTTTTGAGAGTTCAATCGCAGATTAACAAAGATGAAGAAGATGAGATGGAAGAATGAGTTAAGAGGAGTGAGAAGAGAAACGATGAATTTATGTTTTGTAGTAGGAGATGAGTGAAAATGGTGAGGATCTGAGATGAATGAGTTATAGAGGAAGAGGGTGAGGAAAAGAGAGAAGGAGACATGAAGGGCATATTAAGTTAAATTAAAAAGAAAAATAATGACATTTTCATCTTTTTTAACGTATTTGATCGGATTTCAACTAGAATGACTAGAATGACACTCATGAGCTTTTTTTTTTGATAAAACCGCCAAATGAGCGGGATTATTCATTATCATTCAAGAAGTTGTTCATGTCTGCACGGACCAAAGATAAAGATTCATTGGGACTCTCCTCCGCCCAGACTCGATCTGTCGAGTTATAAGGCTGAAGGTGAGCAAGGGAATGAGCAACCCTATTCCCTTCTCTACGTACATGATGCCATGAAATAAAACTAAAATTACTAGCTATACTCAAAATCTCCTCAATTATGAGGCTTATAAAATTGTTGCCTTTAAAGCCACTTTTTATTTTGCTAATGAGAGTCAGGCAATCTTCTTCCACTAGAAGCCTTCTGAAACCCGAATCCCAGGCTATTCAAAGGCAAAATAAGCATGCTCCGGCTTCTTCCGTTACAGCACTCGAGAAGCCTTCCGACTGCTTGGTTCCAGCTGATACAATTTTCCTGTTGGAGTCCATGATTATAAAGCCCCAACCTTTGCCCTATTCACCAAGCTTTGCTGCGTCGAAATTGAGTTTCCAGCAACCACTTTGAGGGGGGGGTGCCATTTGTTAGCGCCATTGACCTTCGGATGTAGTTTCGGGGCTAGAAGAGATTGAAAGTCAGAAATTGTCTCCTTGGCTATGCTTACTGTGATCACTGTCAGAATACGGTTGTTTTTTATCACCAATTTATTCCTCGAATTCCAGCATTGCCAGGCAATTGCTATGAACAAGGCTTTGTCGTTATCATCCAATTTAGTGAAAGCCTGGTATAGATGGTCTAGGGCGGAGGGCAACGGCTGTGACCAGAGTTTTTCATCAATTACACTCTATTCCCATATCTCTGTGGCTGGGTGGCAATGGAAGACGCTATGCATATTAGATTCTGTCTCATATCCGCATATTCGACACTGGCCTAAGCTATTTCTGATGCGTCGGATTAGGGCTCCTATCGAGGGCATTATTTCTTTGGCTAATCTCTAACCAAATGACTTTATCCGAGGCGGGATATTGAGATGCAAAAAGTTCTTCCAGAATGTATTGCAACTTGGCGCACTAGATGAGGGTCGCAGGGTGTGATCTCGGGATATTAAGACATTATCTCTAGAACGCACACTATACTCCCCATCCTTTGTCTCGTTCCAGGCTTGTCGATCCTCGGGCCATATGGAGCATAATGGAATGGCAGCGATTGCTTCAGCAGCCGTTGGGAGAAAAAATTGTTGTATTGTGTCTATGTTCCAAGACCCTTGCTCGAAGTCAATGAAATCCTTTGCCATAGTAGGTGCCTAATGAAGTGAGCAGGCATTGATTACTTTGAATGATGGAGTTCAATTTAACCATTTGTCTTCCAACACCTGAATTTTGTCTCCTCTTCCCACAAACTAGCTGAGTCTGTCTTGTGCTAGATCCTTTGCTTCAAGTATACTCCGCCATAATATGAGGGTCGGGGGCCAAGCTAGGCATGGAAAATGTCCGTCGATGGATAATATTTAGCTTTCAAAAGCTTTACCGCCAGTGTCTCCGGATATCTCCTAAGTCTCAACACTTGTTTCCCCATGAGAGCTAAGTTGAACTTCTCTAAATCCATGATTCCCATTCCTCCTATGAGCTTGCTTTTGCATAGTGTTTCTTTTCCGACCTAGTGTATTTTCCTCTCTCCATTCTTCGTTCCACATCAATATCTCCATATGAGTTTTTGGATATAATTGTACAGAGAAGTCGACAATTTAAATATGCTCATGGCGTAAACTAGTAGGGCTTGGGCCACGACTTTGATAACCACCTCTCGGCCCGCCTAAGATAAGAATCAATCATCCCAGCTGCTGAGTCGCTTTGCTACTATATCCTTGATAATAACAAGGTCCTTGTACTTTGATTTGCCAATATATGTGGGCAGGCCTAGGTACTTCTTGTGTGAGAGAACTTCCCAGATTTCCAAGATCTTCGTGATAGCTTGTCGTCTCTCATCCGGGGCTGAGTTGTGGAAGACCACATCAGTTTTGCTGTAATTCACTTGTTGGCCCGAGACTTTCTCATAGAGTTGCAGTAGCTTTTCATTTCTTGGGCTTGGTCTTCAGTTGCTTTGCAGAATAATATCGTGTCGTCAGTAAAAAGGAGATGAGAGATGACAGGTGCAGTTCTACATATCTGAAGTCATTGCAAAGTTCCCGATTGCACAACTGTGTTGAAAAGGGCCGACAAGCCTTTGGTTACAATAATAAATAGAAAAGGTGAGAGTGGATCACCCTGACGGAGGCCTCGTGATGGTGTTAGAAACCCGCATGGGCTGCCGTTGATAATAAAGGAGAATGTCGGGGTTTCTACAAAGCGCATCACAGTGTGAATCCATTCTTGACTAAAACCTAGTCGATGCATGATACCTCTCAAAAAATGCCCCTCTACCCTGTCAAATGCTTTTTTCATGTCGAGCTTAATGGACATAGGTCCATTCTGTCCAGTATAGCAATGAATATAGTGGAAAGCCTCATAAGCTACAAGGATATTATCACTGATGAGTCTCCCTTTGATGAAGCTACTTTGAGCATCGAAAATTATATCTGGCATGATTATCTTAAGCCTATTGGCAAGAACCTTTGTAGTTATTTGGATGAACACGTTGGCCAAGCTTATCGGCTTGAAGTCAGCGTCCGAATTTGGGTGCTTAGATTTTGGAATAAGCGCAACCAAGGTATGATTGATACCCTCTGGGAGCGGCCAACCTTACAGCATACTGATAACGACATTAGATATATTCGGGCCTACAGTTTGCCAGTAATGTTGGTAGAAGCTCGGGTTGAATCCATCGGGCCTTGGTGACTTGCCGGGGTGCATTTGAAAAATTGCCTCTTTGACTTCTTCGTGTGTGAAGGTTTTTTTAGGGCTGCATTCATTGTCTCCGTCACTTTTGGTTGTACACAAAGTAAAACCTCTTCCATCTCTTGAAATCCTTCTGTAGTGAAGAGGGCATTGTAGTGTTTTAGAAACAACCTTGCAATATCCTCATTAGAGGTATATATGTAACCCTTAGAGTCTCTCAACTTATTGATAGCATTTAACCTCCTTCGGGCGGACGCTTTCTGAAGAAACCATTTTGAATTTCGATCCGCATAAGTCAGGTAGTCCCGTTTTGCTCTCTGCCACCACATTATTTCTTCCTTTTTCCTTAGCTCTTTTAAATTGTCGAGGAGAGTTTTCCTCTCAACTTTGCTAGCTCCATTATCAAGTTTTCGGTGGATTTCCTTGATGGCTTTTGTAATGTTTTTGAAGTTGTTGTTGGCCCATCCTTGGAGAGCTTGTCTACATCGGTCAAACTTCTGCATGCATTCATAGCCTGTCCTGCAGTTCCCCGGTGTGCCCCAGCCTACTTTCATCACGTCGTCGCAGGAGCTATCAGTCATCCACATATTTTCAAATTCAGGTAGGATCGTGGATCGAATCGCATGATCGTAAAATCATATTGCGATTCTAACATATAATATTCAGACAAAACCAAGATCGTACGATCCTTACTACTTTAAGATCCAAGTAAGAGTTGGATCGATGGAAGATTTTTGAATCGTAAACTCGTAGAATCGTTGATCCGGATCGGGATTTTAATAACTATGAATATGTCAACAAAGTAACTGTGATTTCTTTACTCTAGAATAATGCAAGACCACCCGAGCGGCCTCTGTTATCAACACAAATATTGAAGAAATTTGTCATTTTTTTATTCATGAGCTATTTAGTTAAATATAATGTCCTTTGGGAGTGCATTAAAAGAAGTGATATCCTACTAGTCAATTTCAAAAAAAAAAAATGTGTGACAGCGCGACAAGTTTATACAGTTGCATTCCATTGGTAGGAATGCTAGAGAGAAACTGTAACAGTGGTTTGTGAGACCTCGGTTTTGTCGTTATCTCTCAGGGAGCTAGCGGCCTTGGTCATAGAATCTAGGTCAATGGTCGGGATGAGATTGCTAAGGTAAGGTATTTGGTTTGAAGAGGTCACAACGCAAGAAGTAAAGCTAAGGTCAGTCCAGGAAAGGAAATGGGCTTCGGAGGCTTTTCGGGATGCAAACGGGAATAAGGGAATAGATTTTGCAACAAGAGAGCAAGAAGGAAGAAAATCAAGTGGTAGTTCCGTTAGAAAATACCAACCAAGCTTCCTCTTTCCAGGATAGTCCGGATTAACTTCCCCAAAGTCCACCACGGACCTGGAGGATTAATGAAACGGAATTTCCTAGTTAGCCTCTATTCACTTCCATGAGTAGAGTACTAACTATCCCAATTCCAACCTTCCAACTCAAGTGTTGGATGTGTTCGGGGACTTTCGAACCCAAATACATCCCACTTGAGGAAAGGATTGGAGTGGGAAATTGATTTCTCAACTAATTACTCACTAATATTGCTAACCCAAACCTAATCACCCATTCACACCCTTAATTACCCCCTAACCCATAGGGTTTCTAGCCACTAATCATGATAAAACTATGCTAACAACATCCAAACCAAACCTAAACATGATTTCTAACATCAAACAACCATAAACAAGCAAAATAACCAAAATAGCAAGCAAAGAAAATAAAGAACAAGGAAAGTAATTAGCAAAGTAATTGATAAAAGAGTTAAGGGAAGAGAATACTTATCAAAGTGCTGTAGATGAACAAAGGAAAGCAATAAAAAGTTGATCCAACAATCTCTCAATTGTTTGAATACCCAAATCTTCAATAACAAACACAAATCTCCAAAACCCTAGATTAATCTCTCACTAAACTCTCTTTAAAATCCCTAATTACAAGCTGGAAAAATGTCCAAGTCTATCCCTAGATGCCCTCCCCAAGAAAACGTCAACAAGGAGCATATATACAAGTGGAGTTAGTTGGGCAAAACGCAGCGCACAAGCCGAAACAGTCGTGCAGAAAAGGGGGAGACCGTAGGTACGGTCTCAGCGAAGAGGGTTGGGCGATTTCAAGCTTCAAGAGACCGTAGGTACGGTCCTGGAGACCGTCGGTACGGTCTCCTTCGGGATCAGGAGGTCGCGGGCGCGACCCAGATGGTAGCGAGCGCAACCGTCTTCAACTGACGATCAAGGTCAACTTTGAGCACAGCAGCAGGGGGGTTGCGGGCGCTACCAAAACGGTAGCGGGTGCTACGCCAAGGGTAGCGGGCACTACCCTGCGAAAACCACAGGCGATTCTCTCCTTCGATTGACCATAGATGCGGTCTTGCCGACTGTAGGTGCGGTCTTCCTCGGCCATGCGGAGGTAGCGGGCGCTACCCCAAGGGTAGCGGGGGCTACCGTACTCTTTTCGTCCCTTTGTTTCTTCCTTCTTTCCAAGGCATATAACACCCGTTTCAAGGGTCGTAGCGGGTGTTACCTCACTAATTGACACCAAAGGTGGGGAAAGTGGTCCCGGGTCAACTCCACCTCGGCTTTCGGTCTGGCTCAGCTCGGGAAATCACCAAAAATGCTCTAAAAAGGCATGTTTTACCACGTTTTGAGTAAAAACTCCAAAATCTACAAAATAACCAAAAACGTATTAAAAGTTACGAAATTAAAACACGAAACGAGTTAAAAGCTTAAGAATTAAGGTGCTATTTAGACACAAAATTGGGTCTAAACACCCCCCACACTTAAACTTTTGCTCGTCCCGAGCAAAACAAGACAAAAAACAAATAAGAAAACTAAACACCAACTCCTCTGTCGTGGGAGGAAACGAGTGCATTTAGCGTCTGCACCAAGCCCTTTGAACCCCCCGGCAGCCTGGGTGGACGAGATGGACTCGTGAGGGTTTGTAGCGGCTATACCCACAAAAGCCAAAGAAAAAGGAGAGTGGGAAAGTGAAAACAAAACCGAAGAAAACAAAAAGGGAAGAGAAACAAAAGCTTCGATTCCAAGGATCTTGCAACCTTAGTTAAGAAAACGTTATTAAGCCTCCAAAAGGAACCGTTATGAGCATCTCACAAGCAGTTATCCCAAGCAAAAGTCAGTCTTAAAGATTTTCGACCCCCTACACCTCATGCCAAGCAAAACCCCATGTGCAATTGTGCAAGTGGGTTCTAACCGAATCCAAAAGACTCCAAAGACTCATGCCCGAGCTCAAAAACAACGAAACAAACAAGAGAAGCGTTGCCCTTCCTCGCATTTGGTCGCTTTTGGCTTGGTGAGGATCGTAGGTGATGCAAGGATAGGCCATACACTTAAAGAAGCACAAACTTTTCTTTTTCTTTTTGGTTGGTTTTACCAACGAAATTGCTTTTTCTTTCTCTCTTTTTTTTTTCTTTTTTAAAGTCGGTATTAGCCTTACTTTCGGGAATTGGACGGCCCACAAATGGGGTTTACCCTCCCAACACAGTCTTTTCCATTCACCTCTCCGTCGCAAAGCGATATAGGAGGAGGTTTATGGGGTTTCGGTGCAGTACCACTAATACCGGGCCCGTGTAGGTTGGCTAAGTGTATGGTGGTTGATGTCATTCAACGACACGCCCCACTTAATCCGGTTATTGTAGCTTTTGCTTTCTTTTTCTTTCTTTTTGACTTTGCTTTTGCTTTTTCTAAACATGAAAAAGGAACAAGCTCGGACACAAACCCCTAGAATCTCCGGGTTTCAACTAGAACGTGAAAGGAATCGGGGGTCTCACTAGACACTCAATGAAGGGAATCTAAGAAGGTAAGTCATGACTAGTACCCGAGACAGAGTCGAAAATGCTCAGACCGGTTTCTTTTAAAGAAGATTAAGAACGACTTCTCAATTTCGGCAACAAGATCCAAGAAACAAAGCAAAACAAAGCGAAAACGAAAACGGAAAGAAAACTTTTAATGCTTTCACTCCCTTTTTTCTCCTTTTTCACACAAAAATTTTCAAATTTTAAGCAAAAACTAGGAAAACAAAAACCAAAAATCTAGGTGATCTACCCTTGAAACATAATATCCCCCCCCCCCCCCCCCCACACACTTAAAATGCCACAATGTCCTCATTGTGGGAAGGTGTCACAAGAAAAGGGTAGAGAACCTACAAAAACAACTAGCAAGTAAAAGTGGTGGCGACCCGAGCCCACACGGCTCCAACAGCAATATAATTCCAACACAGACACTCAAAGGGGCTCGCCACCTAAAAAGAAAAACAAGCATGCAACATGGATCAAGATATATACACAACAAAGAGAGCGGAAAGAGGTTACCTTGTGGTCTTCAATTTAATAACAGAACCAATCCGCGATCCAGGAAAACATCACACTTTGGGTTAGGAATAAACAAGAAAAACATAATAAGTGTGAATGTTCGCATGCATAAAAAGAACAGAAACAGAAAAATAAACAAGACACTAGAGACTAAAAACCAAAGAATAGACAAACTATTCACAATATGTACATTGACACTAACTAACCTCAACCCCGAATCTCACTAGTTTGAGGCGAGAATTGAGGGTGAAATAACTCTCATGACTGGCCTAACCAATGATGAAGCAATGAATGCGAGACAACTCTAACCATGGGGACGAAAAACTCAACAAAACCAAATTAACCGACACACTTCCCCCAACCTTCCCCGTAAAGCACCCCCTCACACTTATCTAACATTCACAGTGTAAATAAAATCAATGAAAAGAGTATAGTGGGAGCGGGGACACTTACAAATCAATGAGAGAACATGGATTCAGCAAGGGAGATGAGTTCTTGCTTGAAAAAATGAGCTAAAATGCACAGCACACACAAACAGAATGCAAGAATAGCACACTCATACAACTCACTGTGTGAATATGTGTGAAAATCGACAATAACCTTAATACAATCAGCATGTATGTGTTTCACATATGAAATGCAATCATTAATCGCACAAACACCACACAAGAACCTAGCATTCGAGTTCAACACACAGCAAGGCAAAAAGAATACCAAGACAACACACTAATTCAATTCCTACTGTGAGTGTGTGATCCTCGATAGAGACTCTTAGCAAGGCCTGTGTGTACATGTTTTGACAAATGAAATGTAGCAAATAATCGCACAAAACATCAAACAAGAACAAAGCATCTGAACTCAGCACACAATGAGGTAGAATTATGTGTAAAAATTGACAAAATCTAACCCTAACTCAGCAAGGATGACAAACGAACCAAATGTAAGAGAAAGGGAGACGATTTCGCACAATTGATACAAGAAGTACCTCACTTAGCTGTGTATACCAAACACTTGAATAATGGCGCATGTCAGGGCTGAGTCTGGCAGAAATTCGAGTCCCAGCAGCAAATTCACACAACAATGGAGGATAAATTAGGGTTAGGTTCGAAAATGGAGGAAGAATGTGGGTCGAATTTAGAGTTGAGAGGTAGGATTGGGTGTGGGTGAGAGTTTTTCACAGATGCTAAGGTTTGTAGAGAGGGTGAGTGTCGAGTTTGAGTGAGAAGGGAAATGAGAGAAGTTGGAAAAATTAGAAAAGAATCGGGATTTTAGGGCTGGGCGTTGCGCGTGTCACCGCAGGCGCGGTACTTTCCACTGCAGCTACGGTCGTCTCCTGGCGTTGCGCTGCTATTGCTATCGCTTGCTGTTGTTTGCTACGTAGCGGCTGCTACGATTAAGGTAGCGCCCGTTACTACTTCTGCTATCAACTCCAACCTTCAACCAAAATCCAACTCCTAAAAATTATCATACTTCAACACTCAATTTTTCATACTTCCTCACATTCAATCTAAAATTTTCCAACTCTCTCAGCACTCATATATTTTCAAAACTTCACTCACTCACACATTCTTCCTTCATTCCAACTTCAATTTTCTTATTTTTCAACTCTAACTTTTTCTATTTTTCACATCATTTATCCTCTTTTTTTTCAAACTTTTTCTTTTAAACCTAGAACTAATACCTCAATTACAAGAGAAAGAAATAAAGAAAAACTAAAAAGACAAGAAAAAATAGAAAAACCCAAAGAAACTAAAAATTAAAAATTAAAAAGAAGAAAAGGATCAAAATTAGAAAAAAATGCACAAACTTAAAACTTGAAATGAGAAATTCAAAAACTATGGGATGTCTCCCATAGAGCGCTAATTTTAGGTCCCTAACTCGACCTAAATACCCGTTTAATTCTAGAGAGACGTGGTGCACATGAGAGGTACATAATCAGCTTCTTCCACCATGATTGCTTCTTCTTCCTTCCTCTCCAACTCCTACCACCTTTGGACAACCTCAAGCCAAGTCGTGCTTCCGGTCGTTTGGTTGACCATAAACAAGGAGAGGATGATGATATCTTTAATTTCTTCCATCGTCGCTTCCTTCTCCTTTTCCAACACCTCCTCATCACCTCCGTAAATAGAACAAGGGTCTCCTCCGGTGGTTTGATTGGGTGACGGGGACGAAGAAACAACCTAAGCTCTTTTTCAAGTGGTTCTCCAAGTTTCAAACACATGGGAACAATGTTCTCAATCTCTATGTCCTCAATATAAACTTCATCCAATGAGATCTCCCTCCTTAATGGAACAATCTTGAGAGAATCATCACGAGATGTATCTTCAATTACCTCTAGTTTGATACATAAAGCCTTGGCATGATTGTTGTCCTTCTCATTGTTGGAGTTCACTTTAAGAGTGTAGACCTTGATGTATTTTGGCCCACGCCAAAATCATCCCAAAAGGCTCAAGGCAATTTCAAAGAAGAGAAGCGGGCCATAGAGGAGAAGTTGAGCATAGAGGCCAATAGGCCCATTAATATGGTATGCTCATTATCGCAAGAGGATGTCCAAACATCCTAATACATGCAAGAACACGCCAACCAAGCCCAGGAAAGGCCCAAAGTTTTCGTCCAAGAAGACCAAGCTCGTCAATTTTGATCTTTTTAGATGTATTTTTTATTTTATAGCTTTATTAATTTTGGTGTGTTTTATTTAATTAGGAGTAGTTAAATCTAGAACATTCTAAATTGTTCTAGAATGTTCTAGTAGGCTAATTAGGCGTGTGGTAGAGTAGAGTAGGCGCCAAGTTTGGTTGTTATCCTAGATAAGGTTGGCTAATTTTGTAACTAATCCATATTGGATTAGGAAAGCCTAAACCTATTAGGATAAGGTGAATGTAACCAAATCCCCTTAGGATAAGGAGTCCTAATCAAAGGGAGAGTAGGATAAGTAGGCGTCTATGAGTAGAAAGACTTGGCTTGCACGCCAAGCTAGGGTTGTTAGAAACCCTAGGTTAAAGTCTAGTATAAATAGCCTAGGATTTGTAATCTTTTGAATCAATCAGTTTAGAAATATGAATCCCTTTAAGCTTTTAGCTTTTCCCTGAGTGTTTGGATAAACTCTCAACCCCTCTTCTATTGTATCTTGGTGTGGTAACCAAGTGGTTTAGGAAGAACTTGATCCTAGGTTGCGGTCTAGATCAAGAAACCCTAGATTGTCCTTCTTGTGGATTCAAGTAGGAAATCTAGCTCTATCCCATTATCTTTCTATCTCTTAGAAAGATAATATCTACCCTCACCTCACAACCCTCCCCAACGCCACTATCACCCCCACAACACCCTTCAATCGTCCACCCTTCCCTCTCTCTCACAAAATAGCTCAACCAACTCTCTCTCTCTCTTCATAACAACCTCCTAACAACTTTCTCTCACCCCCAACAACCTCTCCACTCTCTTTCTCCCTCCAATCCTTACGTCAACCCTCTTCAATCTCCCCCCATCCTCACGTCAATCCCTTCCTCCTTCCCATCCAAGAATCATCCTTTTCCCGTTCAAGATTCAATCTTTCGTGAATCTTGAAACCACAAAAGCCCTCACGGCAAAATTCCCTCCCTCTCTTCACCCTTTCTCACGTGAACCACCCTAACCCTAGTCCCAAATTCACGTGAAGCCTCCCACTCTTAGATCGTTTGCACGTCTCCCCTTGATGTGTAAAAGATCAACCATACTCTTGATCCCATTATACATCATAATTTTGGTATCAGAGCTCTAGGTTGTTTTGAGTGCAAACCAAACATATAACCTTCAAATCCAAACCCCACACCTGCTATTCTAATAGCTTAACCTGCCATTCCAATAGCTTAACCTGCTATTCCAATAGCTTACCCTGCAATCCAAACACATAACCTTCAAACCTTCAGTACCAACCTGCAACCCTTAGCTTCACAAACAACCCAAACACATTACCCCTTCCTTACCCAACGTCACCCTAGACGTTTTTTCAACCCCTACATGGCATCTAGGAGCAACAATCAAAAAGATGGAAACTCTACTGAACAATGGAAGCAAGAAAAGACAGAACTTGAAGCAAGAATCGCTTATCTACATGTCATCTAGGAGCAACAGTCAAGAAGATGGAAACTCTACTAAACAATGGAAGCAAGAAAAGACAGAACTTGAAGCAAGAATCGCTTATCTTTCTGATCAGCTGAAGCAATACATGAATCTACAATTCAGGACACTACGGGGGCAAGAAGAAGAAGTCGTCCCCAGCAGTCCTAGCAAAACTGAGCACTCTGCTAGCTCAACCCGGAGGTCACGTCAATCTAGGCGTGCACCAAGAGAAGAAAGGCTCGACTTCAAGGTCGACATTCCTGAATTCGACGGTAATCTTGATCCTGAAATCTTTCTTGATTGGATTCAAACTGCCGAACGAGTATTTGACTTGAAAGATATTGTTGATGATAAGAAAGTCAAATATATTGCCCTTAAACTGCGGAAGCATGCTAGTATTTGGTGGACTAACCTACAGAAGAAGCGACAGCATGCCGGGAAAGGAAAGATCCGTACTTGGGAAAAGATGAAGAAGAAACTCCACTCCAAGTTTCTTCCCGTGAGTTATTTTAAGGACAATTATTTCAAACTGCAACAATTGTCCCAGGGATCTAAATCTGTTGAAGGGTATACTAAGGAGTTCGAAGACCTACTCTGGAGGTGTGATCTGAAAGAAGATGAACCTCAAACTCTTGTGAGGTATCTTGCTGGTTTAAACGAAAACATAAGGTATGTGGTGGAACTTCAACCTTATGAAACTCTTGATGAATTGAGTACATTGGCTAACAAAGTGGAACAGCAAAAGAAAAGAAGAGGCAAGGAGACGCCAAACAGGAACCCTAGTTCCCAAAGAACTCCCTACATGCCTCAAACATACACCCCACAAAAAAGCAAAACCCAATCCCTTCCGTCCGCCACAAAAACGCCTCACCCTACGCCCCAAACTGTTACTAGGCCACCACAGGTCACGCCAATGGATAAGAAGAGGTACTTCAGGTGTCCAGGGCTTGGTCATATTGCTTCTGAGTGCCCTAATAAGAGAGCCATCACTCTTGTGGAATTCCAAAACACTCTCTTTGAACCTGAACCAATGGATGTTGAAGAAGAACCCCACGCCATTCACAACGAATCTGAAGAAGAGGTCGTGGAAGAACCAAATCAGGGCGAGATGCTGATTATGAGGAGAGTACTGAATAGCTCTCCAGTTCCTGAAGATCTGCAGCAACGGGAAGCTATCTTCCATTCCATTGCATCTTGCATAAGGAAAGTTTGTTTTTTAATCGTCGATGGTGGAAGCTGTACTAACGCAGTTTCAACAACTATGGTGAACAAGCTACAACTCCCAACAAGTCCGCACCCTTCACCCTACACTGTTCAATGGCTCAACCAGGGTAAAGGATTGAAAGTGAATCTACGTTGTTTGGTAAGCTTTTCAATTGGAAAGTCTTATCAAGATTCAATATGGTGCGACGTACTACCTATGGATGCTTGTCATATTCTGCTTGGGAGACCATGGCTATTTGACAGGGACGTCACGCACAACGGGAGAGCAAACACCTATTCTCTTATGGTGAACAACAAGAAGGTGACCTTAGCTCCCCTAAAAGCATCCAAGCTCAAAGAAGGTGACCCAAAGCTCATCTCTTTCATGGTCACTAGACGCCCTAAGTTTATTGAGTCCAAGAGGGTCATTCCGGGGAACACTAGTCACGGTAGTACAACAAAAGGGCTCCCTTTGATCGACCAACACGAGAGCTCATCGGCTAAGGCCACGTCAAACCCCATCCAACGTGAGGTCCAGCCTGTGGAACATCACGTGAACCCTACTGCTGCCCTAAGGGTTCGAAATTCATTAGTCTGTCACTCCAAGGGTACAACCGGGAAAGGAACTATTCATTCAAGTGCCCTAATAATCGCAAAGAAGAAGGAAAATAACTTGGTTCAGATTCAGCTAGGGATTACTGTTGGTCAAATCCCAAGAAGTCTCCTTGTATGGTTAGTCACACCATGTGATCTAATCTATGTCCTTTCAGTTTTTATGAGACTTATGAAGCGGGTTCTGAAGTCCTGCATCAGCAAGTGTGTCTTGGATACCTTTATGTATAGCAAGCGTGAGAAAGACCGAAGCTTCCACATCAACACATCTCACGTGAAAGCTAGTATTCGCTTGGCAATTGATAAAGCAAACCTGGTTCATGTGAAGGTCCTGATTCACATGAAGTTCCGAATAGAGGCCACTGAAGTTTTTGAACTTGACCCTCCAAGTTTGAGGACAAACTTCTCCCAACAAGGGGGGAATGATGTATTTTGGCCCACGCCAAAATCATCCCAAAAGGCCCAAGGCAATTTCAAAGAAGAGAAGCGGGCCATAGAGGAGAAGTTGAGCATAGAGGCCCATAGGCCCATTCATATGGTATGCTCATTATGGCAGGAGGATGTCCAAACATCCTAATACATGCAAGAACACGCCAACCAAGCCCAGGAAAGGCCCAAGGTTTTCGTCCAAGAAGACCAAGCTCATCAATTTTGATCTTTTTGGATGTACTTTTTATTTTATAGCTTTATTAATTTTGGTGTGTTTTAATTAATTAGGAGTAGTTAAATCTAGAACATTCTAAATTGTTCTAGAATGTTCTAGTAGGCTAATTAGGCGTGTGGTAGAGTAGAGTAGGTGCCAAGTTTGGTTGTTATCCAAGATAAGGTTGGCTAATTTTGTAACTAATCCATATTGGATTAGGAAAGCCTAAACCTATTAGGATAAGGTGAATGTAACCAACTCCCCTTAGGATAAGGAGTCCTAATCCAAGGGAGACTAGGATAAGTAGGCGTCTAGGAGTAGAAAGACTTGGCTTGCACGCCAAGCTAGGGTTGTTAGAAACCCTAGGTTCAAGTCTAGTATAAATACCCTAGGCTTGTAATCTTTTGAATCAATCAGTTTAGAAATATGAATCCCTTTGAGCTTTTAGCTTTTCCCCGAGTGTTTGGATAAACTCTCAACCCCTCTTCTATTGTATCTTGGTGTGGTAACCAAGTGGTTTAGGAAGAACTTGATCCTAGGTTGCGGTCTAGATCAAGAAACCCTAGATTGTCCTTCTTGTGGATTCAAGTAGGAAATTTAGCTTTATCCCATTATCTTTCTATCTCTTAGAAAGATAATATCTACCCTCACCTCACCACCCTCCCCAACGCCACTCTCACCCCCACAACACCCTTCAATCGTCCACCCTTCCCTCTCTCACACAAAATAGCTCAACCAACTCTCTCTTTCTCCATAACAACCTCCTAAGAACTTTCTCTCACCCCCAACAACCTCTCCACTCTCTTTCTCCCTCCAATCCTCACGTCAACCCTCTTCAATCTCCCCCATCTTCACGTCAATCCCTTCGTCCTTCCCATCCAAGAATCATCCTTTTCCCGTTCAAGATTCAATCTTTCTTGAATCTTGAAACCACAAAAGCCCTCACGGCAAAATTCCTTCCCTCTCTTCACCCTTTCTCACGTGAACCACCCTAACCCTAGTCCCAAATTCACGTGAAGCCTCCCACTCTTAGATCGTTTGCACGTCTCCCCTTGATGTGTAAAAGATCAACCATACTCTTGATCCCATTATACATCAGACCTCCTCTCTATGCTCATGAGCAACCGCGGTCACTGAATTGACTTCAACACAAAGCGGCTTGAGAGAAGGTTTCTCAATCGGAACATCATGCCTTAGATCTATATGCTCTACATCCTTCAAGTGTTGAATCAACCATTCGGGGAGTGGAATTTGCATTTGGTGTGGATCAAATTTCTCTTCGGAGCATTCATGGATATTTCCTCCCAAAATCTCTTCTTTTTGTTGTTCTTCCTCCTTTTCCTCATCCAACACCCTCTCTTCTTCAACCTTAGCTTCCTCAACCACAACTCCCTCCTCAACATTCATCTCCATCTCATTCTCTACTTTTTTCCTCCAAAACACTATCCTCTACCCAAGAAAACTCATGAACGTCTTCCCCACTCCCTAGATCGACAGAATTTGCTTGTACCATTGGAGTCGGTGAAGGTTGGGTGGCTTGAGCTAGTTTGAGTTCGAGACTTTGAATGTAGGCTTGGTTTTTCTCTTGGTCATCCATCATCTTCCTCAACATCAACTCAACCGAGAATTCTTGGGGTGGTTGAGAAATTTGGGGTGGTACAATGTCTTGTTGAGTTGAATGGGAGGATTCATCTTGGACAAATGAGTGGTGGTCATAAGGTTGAGAAATGAGGTTGAATGTAGGATTGATAAACGTTGTATAGTCATAAGCATGCTCTCCAAAAGAATGGGAGAAAAGTGGGTTGAAGTATGATGGATAGATAGCATTCACACGCTCTACTTGATTAAACTCCCCACATTGATGCTCGGGATGTGGACCCAAACACAGCTTACAAGTATGCATTTTTGGAACAGAAGCAAATATAATGGTTTCCACACCTTGGGCCACTCTCAAATGCTTAGAGGTCTCCTCATTTGCCTTCTCTTTTTGCAATTCGTAAATAGAAGCTAAAAGAAGTGTGATAATGGAATCTTGCTCCAGAGATGAATCTCCTCCTCTTGATTTGTAACCTCCTGAAACGGGAGCATATTGAACGAGCTCATGAAGGAATTTTTCGGCCTCCTCCGTAGTTTTCTTCAAAAATGTGCCTCCAGATGCAATATCGATTTATTCTTTGAGAGAATCAAAGAGTCCACAATAAAAGAGTTGAAGTAGCATCCAGTTGGGTAGGTTGTGGTGCGGGCACTGACGTTGGAGACCTTTGAATCTTCCCCATGCTTCAAACAATGTGTCTCCAGGTTCTTGCTTGAAGCTCATAATATCTTGCCGGAGTTTACATGTTTTATCAGCCGGGAAGAATCTTTGAAGAAAATCTCTCTTGAGAGCCTCCCATGAAGAATAAAATCCAGGTGGGCATATATCAGGCCACATCTCAGCTTTCCCTTTCAAAGTCAGAGGAAAGAATTTCAACTTTAGATACTCCAAAGATATCCCAGGTATATGCATGAAACTAATATGCTTCTCGAATCTCTCCATATGAGCAATAGGACTCTCGGAAATATCTCCATGGAACGGGTTGCTTTCAAAAACTTCTAGAAGACACGGCTTGAACTCAAATACCGCGTCGAGTGGTAATGGTGGTAAGATGATAGGACTGCCTCCCGTACCCAATGATGGAATGGCATATGATAGAAGGGTACGAGGTGAACCAGCTTGAGCTTCACCCATTAGAACGCGAAGACTCCTACAAGAAATGAAGAAGCATCAAATTCATTTGGATTGGAACAAACTGATTTCTAGCTTGAAAGCAAACTCAAATAATCAAAACCAAGAAACTAAAACTAGGGGCGCTGTCTCCCCGGCAACGGCGCCATTTTGTGTAACAGTGGTTTGTGAGACCTCGGTTTTGACGTTCTCTCTCATGGAGCTAGCGGCCTTGGTCATAGAATCTAGGTCAATGGTCGGGATGAGATTGCTAAGGTAAGGTATTTGGTTTGAAGAGGTCACAACGCAAGAAATAAAGCTAAGGTCGGTCAAGGAAAGAAAATGGGCTTCGGAGGCTTTTCGGGATGCAAACGGGAATAAGGGAATAGGTTTTGCAACAAGAGAGCAAGAAGGAAGAAAATCAAGTGGCAATTCCGTTAGAAAATACTCACCGAGCTTCCTCTTTTGAGAATAGTCCGGATTAACTTCCCCAAAGTCCACCACGGACCCGGAGGGTTAATGAAACGAAATTTCCTAGTTAGCCTCTATTCACTTCCGTGAGTAGAGTACTAACTATCCCAATTCCAACCTTCCAACTCAAGTATTGGATATGTTCGGGGACTTTCGAGCCCAAATACATCCCACTTGAGGGAAGGATTGGAGTGGGAAATTGATTTCCCAACTAATTACTCACTAATATTGCTAACCCAAACCTAATCACCCATTCACACCCTTAATTACCCCCTAAACCATAGGGTTTCTAGCAACTAATCATGATAAAAACTATGCTAACAACATCCAAACCAAACCTAAACATGATTTCTAACATCAAACAACCATAAACAAGCAAAATAATCAAAATAGTAAGCAAAGAAATTAAAGAACAAGCAAAGTAATTAGCAAAGTAATTAAGGGAAGAGAATACTTATCAAAGTGCTGTAGATGAACAAACGAAAGCAATAAAATGTTGATCCAACAATCTCTCAATTGTTTGAATACCCAAATCTTCAATAACAAACACAAATCTCCAAAACCCTAGATTAATCTCTCACTAAACTCTCTCTAAAATCCCTAATTACAAGCTGGAAAAATGTCCAAGTCTATCCCTAGATGCCCTCCCCAAGAAAACGTCAATAAGGAGTATATATACAAGTGGAGTTAGTTGGGCAAAACGCAGCGCACAAGCCGAAACAGTCGCGCAGAAAAGGGGGAGACTGTAGGTGTAATACCCCGGGTATGTGATCAAAGTGTGGCTTAAAGGGATTGAAATGACTACTTATATCACCAAGGTGCACCTTTTTTTATGGTAGCTCATCCGTTGGGAACTCCTCAGTTAAGCGTGCTTGGCTGGGAGTAGTCCAAGGATGGGTGACCTCCTGGGAAGTTTTCCCGGGCAGCGTGTGAGCGAGGACGAAGCACGCTGGAAAGACTCGTGGTGATTTGTGGGGCCAGTCAGCGATCCTTGAAGCAATTATTGGTAATGTCCGCGGCCCGGGAGAGGCCGGGGCGTTACAGAATGGTATCAGAGCTCTTGGTTACGACCTGGTAGCTCCTAAGTGTCTATTAGGTTTTAGTCAGAGCTTAGGATGCTACGTTCGAAGTGTGAGTATAGGATGGGGACTGGGATATATTTTTCTCTTTAATTGTTTATGAGTTTATGTGCTGACTTAATCTGTTGTTATCAAGTAACCTTGGTGGATGTTTATGTTATGATCAAATTACTAGGGGAGGAACTCATTAGCAAGAGTTGGATAAGGCGGATTCTTCCAACTCCAAGATGACTCAAGACGACGAGACTAGATCAAATGGGGCTCAAGGTAGACCTATACCAACTAGTGATGAGCTGAGACAACGGCTTGCAGAACTCCAAGAGTCATCAGCTGCACGAGCAAAGACAGTCGCCATCAATGGAGAGGACACCCCGCCAATAGCCCCCGAGATGGCACAACTTATGATGATGGAGATTATGACTTGGCAGACCGAGCACCTTCGACGAATGTCGGAGCAAATAGGTGACACGAGGAGGGACAACAATGCCTCTTTATTCAAGGAGTTTAACAGCCTCAACCCTCCCACCTACTCCGGAGAAGCTGACCCCAAAGTGTTTGAAGAGTGGATACGCGACATCGAAAAGAAATTCGACGCTCTTACCTGCCCCGAGGAGCGGAAAGTTGGATTTGCAACTTACCACCTGACTGGAGAGGCTGACTTATGGTGGATGAGTATGAAGGAACGACATAATGAACCTGGGTTCAACTGGAACCGGTTCAAGGAAATGTTGAAGAATCGCTTTTACCCTATGTCGCTCCAAAAGGCTAAGGAGAAAGAGTTTCTAGAATTGGAACAAGGAAAGAACAGCGTATTGGAATATGCTGCCAAGTTCTCGGAATTGTCCCACTTCGCTTCGGCATACGTGGCTGATGAAGTTTTGAAGATGAATCGTTTCGAGAGTGGTCTAAATTTTGACATTCAAGATCGTATGTCAGCACGCACATTCACATCGTATCATAAGATGCTGGACGTGGCCATCAATATTGAGAGAGTAGCTATAGCCTGTGAGGCACATATGAACAAGCAAGGCAATAAGAGAAAGGAACCTTCCCGCTCTGATCATACTCCAGTATACCCCGATAAGAGAAGCCACCACAACAACTGGCAGAGTAACCAGGCACCACCACCTGGGTTGTTTTGTAGAGCTTGTGGCAGGCCGGGCTATCGGTGTGGCAGCCCACATCATATGGTGAGAGACTGCCCTCTTCCACCACCAGAAGGATTCAACCATGGAAGGACCAACAATCAAGGGGCCCCACCCTCAACATACCAGGGATGAGGAGGCTACAACAGGAATCCAAGACAACAACACCTGAATAGGGACAACTCAAATGGAAATCAGGCTAATCGTGACAGGCCACCTCGTCAGCAATATCAAGCACCGCGCAACCAAGGAGGCCGAGTGTATGTAATGCGGGGCAAGGAGGCAGAAAATTTGGACGACGATGTGACTGGTACCCATCTCTTTTCCCCTCATAATTTACAGTATGATTAAGTTTTGGACTCTATGCTTGTGGCATGTTGAGTTTCGAGGACGAAACTCTTTTGAAGAAGGTAATGATGTAAGACCCCGAGTTTTGGTTAAGATAACCGTTGGTTCCGTCAGAAGAATTGTTAAGCATGAGTTTAAGTTTCGAGGATGAAACTTCTTTTAAGGGGGTAATGATGTAAAACCCCGAAAAATGCCTTTGCGTTTACCGTTAAATTTGCTAACGAGCGTTTAATCCCGTTATTTATTTATCTGTTATCACACGGAGCTTTTAGGACCGCGAGTGTTTTCGTAGTAATTTTTAGAGTCTTCAAAATATCAGTTAGGAATTTTTGGGACTTCGGGTGTAAAATCTTTTTATCAGTTGAGAGGGTTTTTACCTGTTTTTCTTAGGTTTTTCTCTTATGAGATTTATGAGGTAATATAATTTTATTTGGAAAATTTTTGGGTAGATTTATGATGTCACCTAAGTGACATCATTCCTAGAATTTTATCAGTTTGTGAATATAATTGGTTATTTTCCCCAACGGTTTCTTCCCCATTTTTGCATACACCCACTACCTGGGTATACATTTCTGCTACCCAATCCCTATGCGACACGTGGCTCTCTCTCTCTCTCTCTCTTTCTCTCTCTTTCTCTCTCTTTCTATCTCCCGGTTTCCCCTTTCTCTCTCTCCTTCTTCTTTTTCTCTCTCTTCCTTTTTCTCTCTCCTCCCCCTTTGTTTTCTTCTTCTCTTTCCCGTTGCACCCAGCCAACCCTGACGCATCACCGCGCCACCCTCCTCCCTCCTCTTCCTCCATTCTACTTCCCTTCTTCCACCTCCTCTCACCTCCCCTTCATTTTCCGACCACCGCACCTACCGCCGTCCACCATCTCGCCGCCCCACGCACCGCAACCGACCTCCCCAAAAACTCCCTGCTCAGTTCCACTTCTGCACAACCAGTCTCGCCACCACAACACCACCCACTGCACCCCGACGACCACCACCGCAACCTCCGACCACCGCCCGACCCGAACGCAGCCACCCCGAGCCCTCTCTCTCCTCCTTCTCTTTTTCCTCCTTGCCCTAGTTGCACCGAGCCATCACCGAGCCTCATTGCCACCTTGCCGAACCCTCTGCCGCCGCTTGCTGTCACCACCGCCGATCACCGGAGCCGACACCGACACCCAGCCGCCGCCCCGAGCCACCGGTCCCACCTCTTCTAGCTTGGACCCATTGTTTGTGCCCTCTCTCTCTTTCTCTCTCTACAAGTTAATATGGGTTTAGGGTTAGTTTAATCAAGTTTTATATTACTAATGTTGTTATTAGTTGATAATATGAAAAAAAAAACCATGTTTAAGATGTCACTATATTAAGTTTAGTATTAGAGTTTTGATTAATGAAGTTTTTATGTGATGATCATGTGATTATAAGATCATGTGTGATTTTGGTTGAAATAATGTTATTATGTTTATCCATGTTAGTAGTAATATTATTAAGTAAGGTTAATATTAAATTTTATGTTGTTACTAAATATTGTTCTATTGTTATAAAGTTAGTTATGATTATGTTCTCATATTTATTATATTACTAAGTTATTAATATTTCCATATTACATGTAACATTATTTTCCTAAAGTAAAGTTCATGTTATTATAATTATAATTATAATGTTTGGAGTTATCATTGTTATAAGTTTTTGTGTTATTATTATTATTATTATTATTATTATTATTATTATTATTATTATTATTATTATTATTATTATTATTATGTTCATATTACTAAAATAAGGTTTTCATACTAATATTATGTTTTCATACTAATATTATTAAGTTTCATGTTATTAGTATTATACGGTTCCATGCGATTGGTTTCATGTTATTATCATAAAGTTAATGTTATTAGTTTTATGTTACTATTATTATAAAGTTTCGCGCTACTATTATTATTATAAGGTTTCGTGTTGTTGTTATTATTATTATAATGTTTCGTGCTATTATTATTATTACTATTATTAAGTTTCGTATTATTATGATTATTATAAAGTTTCCGAAAGTTTCATATTAATGGTATTAAAAGTTTCACATTATTAGTATCGAAGTTTCATATATCTTAATATTAAGTTTCACATACTTTGGTATTAATGTTTTATAAAGTTTTCATGTTGATTATGTCGTAATACAAGTATTATGTCCCAAAAATCCTACGCAATTTTATTATTAAAGTACTAGTATCGGGTTATGGTTTTAAACGTGTTGTTTCGATTTTATTATTTTACCTTTGGGAAATGTGTGTTGTAATGTTCATGTGTTAGTTACACTTGTCATATGGTTAACTAAATTATAAGAAAAGGCTAAGGTTGGGGTATGGTAGGATTCGTGCGTAACTATTATATCGTAGAGTTGTAATTTTAGAAATATTATTCGAATTCTAGGTCCGAGCGAGACGACGAAATAGTAGCTCCCGTGTGTAAGTGTGGAGTAAAGAGAAGTTGTGCAGGTAATGTTTATGTCCTAATCCCCTTTGGGATGCTCTTTTATCTGTTTTGTGATTTTAATCTGTTTTATGAAGCTTGCATCCCGTACGGGGACTTTCAGTAAAGTTAGACTGTCTGATTTGAATGTCTGTGAGTTGTTTTTTTTTTCTGAGTTGAGTAAAACGTGACAGTCTTTTAAACTCTGAGTTTTATTCTGTCAGTTTTGGAAACTGGGTTGGGTTTTATTTGAAATCTGACATCTGATAATTCATAAGATACTAATAATCAAAGTGAAACCATAAGCGGGTTGCGGGTAACGACCCTTAGACCAGGATCTGTTCCTGCAGGGGAGTTATCAAGAGATCGGGGAGTCCCGATATTATTTCTGAGATTGTGCACATCGATTCTTTTTGGACCGGTCATCCATTACGATTACGAGGGTCCGAGACCGCTCGATTCTAATTCTGATTCTGATATTCTGGGGATAGGCAAATCCCGCCCACATAATAAAATTTTGATCTGTTTTCTGAGGAAAAGATTACTCTGTTCTGACTTCTGATTTCTGTTTTCTGATGTCTGATTCTGAGATTGAAAAGTTAGTTGAGTTTTCTGCAACGTTGTGTTTTTTTTTTCTGAGTTGAAAGTTGGTACTGTTGTTTTATAAGTATCGTTATTTCTGAACTCTGGGTTGGGATTCAAAAGAGTTGCGAAAAGGTTTGACTTGGTCCCCTCCCCTAAATGATTTGAAATGATCTTTGAACTGTTTTGACAGTTAGGGGTAGACATTATTGAGGTTTCCCCCTTCATGTTGTGAATGTTTTGTTTTCAGGTGAAGATCAATTATGTGATGGGGACAGGCAATAGAAGTGAGGACGTTGGAGTTAGCCGTTTGAGAATAAAGTTTAGTTTATGTTTAGACTTGAAGTTTAGTAAATGTTGAGTTTATGTTGTTCTAGAATTCGAAGTTTGTTTCGTTTGTTAAAACTTGAAGTTCTCAGTTTGTTCTGTTAGTGTGTGTTCTTGCCTTATATCTCTTGAGATGCAACGCTTGCCTGTTAAAGAAAAAAAAACGAGTTTTCCGCTGTTAATGTTAGTCAACGTTTGATTTTGACCGTTAAGTTTAGAATTGAAATTTCGGGGCGTTACAGAATGGTATCAGAGCTCTGGGTTACGACCTGGTAGCTCCTAAGTGTCTATTAGGTTTCGCGCCAATCGGACTCCTGAGCGCAAAGTTATGGCTTTCTGATCGCAGGATTCCAAATAAAGCATTCTTTCCGCAATTCCTCAACGGGTGCGATCATACCAGCACTAATGCACCGGATCCCATCAGAACTCCGCAGTTAAGCGTGCTTGGGCGAGAGTAGTACTAGGATGGGTGACCTCCTGGGAAGTCCTCGTGTTGCACCCCTTTTTCTACTTTTTACTTAACGTTTTTTCGTTTGTTCCCCCTTTTGCGTTCCATTCACACCACATCAAGATCCCCGGCGCCCACCTTTCTCGGACGGATCGCAAGTGGGCCCCACCTTTCGAACGAGGGCGATCGTGGGCCCCGCGCTGCTCGCGGCACCTTCTTCGCGCTCGAAGCTGAGCCCTTACCACCGCGAACGGCTTTCGCCCTCGAAAACGTGCACCCGGAAGCCCGTTTCGGGCCGAGACGTGGGCCAAAGCCCCTGTGGGACTTTGGGGTGCGTAGATCTCGAGAAAATACTCGAATTCAAAAAAAAATTCGCGCCGATCGGACTCCTGAGCGCAAAGTTATGGCTTTCTGATCGCAGGATTCCAAATAAAGCATTCTTTCCGCAATTCCTCAACGGGTGCGATCATACGGCACTAATGCACGGATCCCATCGAACTCATGATTAAGCGTGCTTGGGCGAGAGTAGTACTAGGATGGGTGACCTCCTAGGAAGTCCTCGTGTTGCACCCCTTTTTCTACTTTTTACTTAACGTTTTTTCGTTTGTTCCCCCTTTTGCGTTCCATTCACACCACATCAAGATCCCCGGCGCCCACCTTTCTCGGACGGATCGCAAGTGGGCCCCACCTTTCGAACGAGGGCGATCGTGGGCCCCGCGCTGCTCGCGGCACCTTCTTCGCGCTCGAAGCTGAGCCCTTACCACCGCGAACGGCTTTCGCCCTCGAAAACGTGCACCCGGAAGCCCGTTTCGGGCCGAGACGTGGGCCAAAGCCCCTGTGGGACTTTGGGGTGCGTAGATCTCGAGAAAATACTCGAATTCAAAAAAAAATTCGCGCCGATCGGACTCCTGAGCGCAAAGTTATGGCTTTCTGATCGCAGGATTCCAAATAAAGCATTCTTTCCGCAATTCCTCAACGGGTGCAATCCTACCAGCACTAATGCACCGGATCCCATCAGAACTCCGTAGTTAAGCGTGCTTGGCCCTGCGATGCTCGTGGCACCTTCTTCGCGCTTGAAGCTGGGCCCTTACCACCGCGAACGGCTTTCGCCCTCGAAAACGTGCACCCGGAAGCCCGTTTCGAGCCGAGACGTGGGCGGGGGTGCGTAGATCTCGAGAAAATACTCGATTTCAAAAAAAAATTCGCGCCGATCGGACTCCTGAGCGCAAAGTTATGGCTTTCTGATCGCAGGATTCCAAATAAAGCATTCTTTCCGCAATTCCTCAGCAGTGCGATCATACCAGCACTAATGCACCGGATCCCATCAGAACTCCGCAATTAAGCGTGCTTGGGCGAGAGTAGTACTAGGATGGGTGACCTCCTGGGAAGTCCTCGTGTTGCACCCCTTTTTCTACTTTTTACTTAACGTTTTTTCGTTTGTTCCCCCTTTTGCGTTCCATTCACACCACATCAAGATCCCCGGCGCCCACCTTTCTCGGACGGATCGCAAGTGGGCCCCACCTTTCGAACGAGGGCGATCGTGGGCCCCGCGCTGCTCGCGGCACCTTCTTCGCGCTCGAAGCTGAGCCCTTACCACCGCGAACGGCTTTCGCCCTCGAAAACGTGCACCCGGAAGCCCGTTTCGGGCCGAGACGTGGGCCAAAGCCCCAGTGGGACTTTGGGTGCGTAGATCTCGAGAAAATACTCGAATTCAAAAAAAAATTCGCGCCGATCGGACTCCTGAGCGCAAAGTTATGGCTTTCTGATCGCAGGATTCCAAATAAAGCATTCTTTCCGCAATTCCTCAACGGGTGCGATCATACCAGCACTAATGCACCGGATCCCATCAGAACTCCGCAGTTAAGCGTGCTTGGGCGAGAGTAGTACTAGGATGGGTGACCTCCTGGGAAGTCCTCGTGTTGCACCCCTTTTTCTACTTTTTACTTAACGTTTTTTCGTTTGTTCCCCCTTTTGCGTTCCATTCACACAACATCAAGATAACCGGCGCCCACCTTTCTCGGACGGATCGCAAGTGGGCCCCACCTTTCGAACGAGGGCGATCGTGGGCCCCGCGCTGCTCGCGGCACCTTCTTCGCGCTCGAAGCTGAGCCCTTACCACCGCGAACGGCTTTCGCCCTCGAAAACGTGCACCCGGAAGCCCGTTTCGGGCCGAGACGTGGGCCAAAGCCCCTGTGGGACTTTGGGGTGCGTAGATCTCGAGAAAATACTCGATTTCAAAAAAAAATTCGCGCCGATCGGACTCCTGAGCGCAAAGTTATGGCTTTCTGATCGCAGGATTCCAAATAAAGCATTCTTTCCGCAATTCCTCAACGGTGCGATCATACCAGCACTAATGCACCGGATCCCATCAGAACTCCGCAGTTAAGCGTGCTTGGGCGAGAGTAGTACTAGGATGGGTGACCTCCTGGGAAGTCCTCGTGTTGCACCCCTTTTTCTACTTTTTACTTAACGTTTTTTCGTTTGTTCCCCCTTTTGCGTTCCATTCACACCACATCAAGATCCCCGGCGCCCACCTTTCTCGGACGGATCGCAAGTGGGCCCCACCTTTCGAACGAGGGCGATCGTGGGCCCCGCGCTGCTCGCGGCACCTTCTTCGCGCTCGAAGCTGAGCCCTTACCACCGCGAACGGCTTTCGCCCTCGAAAACGTGCACCCGGAAGCCCGTTTCGGGCCGAGACGTGGGCCAAAGCCCCTGTGGGACTTTGGGGTGCGTAGATCTCGAGAAAATACTCGATTTCAAAAAAAAATTCGCGCCGATCGGACTCCTGAGCGCAAAGTTATGGCTTTCTGATCGCAGGATTCCAAATAAAGCATTCTTTCCGCAATTCCTCAACGGGTGCGATCATACCAGCACTAATGCACCGGATCCCATCAGAACTCCGCAGTTAAGCGTGCTTGGGCGAGAGTAGTACTAGGATGGGTGACCTCCTGGGAAGTCCTCGTGTTGCACCCCTTTTTCTACTTTTTACTTAACGTTTTTTCGTTTGTTCCCCCTTTTGCGTTCCATTCACACCACATCAAGATCCCCGGCGCCCACCTTTCTCGGACGGATCGCAAGTGGGCCCCACCTTTCGAACGAGGGCGATCGTGGGCCCCGCGCTGCTCGCGGCACCTTCTTCGCGCTCGAAGCTGAGCCCTTACCACCGCGAACGGCTTTCGCCCTCGAAAACGTGCACCCGGAAGCCCGTTTCGGGCCGAGACGTGGGCCAAAGCCCCTGTGGGACTTTGGGGTGCGTAGATCTCGAGAAAATACTCGATTTCAAAAAAAAATTCGCGCCGATCGGACTCCTGAGCGCAAAGTTATGGCTTTCTGATCGCAGGATTCCAAATAAAGCATTCTTTCCGCAATTCCTCAACGGGTGCGATCATACCAGCACTAATGCACCGGATCCCATCAGAACTCCGCAGTTAAGCGTGCTTGGGCGAGAGTAGTACTAGGATGGGTGACCTCCTGGGAAGTCCTCGTGTTGCACCCCTTTTTCTACTTTTTACTTAACGTTTTTTCGTTTGTTCCCCCTTTTGCGTTCCATTCACACCACATCAAGATCCCCGGCGCCCACCTTTCTCGGACGGATCGCAAGTGGGCCCCACCTTTCGAACGAGGGCGATCGTGGGCCCCGCGCTGCTCGCGGCACCTTCTTCACCGCCACACGCTGACGGCTTTCGCCCTCGAAAACGTGCACCCGGAAGCCCGTTTCGGGCCGAGACGTGGGCCAAAGCCCCTGTGGGACTTTGGGGTGCGTAGATCTCGAGAAAATACTCGATTTCAAAAAAAAATTCGCGCCGTTCGGACTCCTGAGCGCAAAGTTTTGGCTTTACGATCGCGGGATTCCAAATAAAGCATTCTTTCCGCAATTCCTCAGCGGTGCGATCATACCAGCACTAATGCACGGATCCCATCGAACTCCGCATGATTAAGCGTGCTTGGCGAGTAGTACTAGGATGGGTGACCTCGCAGAAGTCCTCGTGTTGCGCCTTTTTCTACTTTTTACTTAACGTTTTTCGTTTGTTCCCCCTTTTGCGTTCCATTCACACCACATCAAGATCCCCGGCGCCCACCTTTCTCGGACGGATCGCAAGTGGGCCCCACCTTTCGAACGAGGGCGATCGTGGGCCCCGCGCTGCTCGCGGCACCTTCTTCGCGCTCGAAGCTGAGCCCTTACCACCGCGAACGGCTTTCGCCCTCGAAAACGTGCACCCGGAAGCCCGTTTCGGGCCGAGACGTGGGCCAAAGCCCCTGTGGGACTTTGGGGTGCGTAGATCTCGAGAAAATACTCGATTTCAAAAAAAAATTCGCGCCGATCGGACTCCTGAGCGCAAAGTTATGGCTTTCTGATCGCAGGATTCCAAATAAAGCATTCTTTCCGCAATTCCTCAACGGGTGCGATCATACCAGCACTAATGCACCGGATCCCATCAGAACTCCGCAGTTAAGCGTGCTTGGGCGAGAGTAGTACTAGGATGGGTGACCTCCTGGGAAGTCCTCGTGTTGCACCCCTTTTTCTACTTTTTACTTAACGTTTTTTCGTTTGTTCCCCCTTTTGCGTTCCATTCACACCACATCAAGATCCCCGGCGCCCACCTTTCTCGGACGGATCGCAAGTGGGCCCCACCTTTCGAACGAGGGCGATCGTGGGCCCCGCGCTGCTCGCGGCACCTTCTTCGCGCTCGAAGCTGAGCCCTTACCACCGCGAACGGCTTTCGCCCTCGAAAACGTGCACCCGGAAGCCCGTTTCGGGCCGAGACGTGGGCCAAAGCCCCTGTGGGACTTTGGGGTGCGTAGATCTCGAGAAAATACTCGATTTCAAAAAAATTCGCCGATCGGACTCACGGCGCAAAGTTATGGCTTTACGATCGCAGGATTCCTAATAAAGCATTCTTTCCGCAATTCCTCAGCGGTGCGATCATACCAGGCACTAATGCACGGATCCCATCGAACTCATGATTAAGCGTGCTTGGCGAGTAGTACTAGGATGGGTGACCTCTGGGAAGTCCTCGTGTTGCGCCCTTTTCTACTTTTTACTTAACGCGTTTTTCGTTTGTTCCCCCTTTGCGTTCCATTCACACCACATCAAGATCCCCGGCGCCCACCTTTCTCGGACGGATCGCAAGTGGGCCCCACCTTTCGAACGAGGGCGATCGTGGGCCCCGCGCTGCTCGCGGCACCTTCTTCGCGCTCGAAGCTGAGCCCTTACCACCGAGAACGGCTTTCGCCCTCGAAAACGTGCACCCGGAAGCCCGTTTCGGGCCGAGACGTGGGCCAAAGCCCCTGTGGGACTTTGGGGTGCGTAGATCTCGAGAAAATACTCGAATTCAAAAAAAAATTCGCGTCGATCGGACTTCTGAGCGCAAAGTTATGGCTTTCTGATCGCAGGATTCCAAATAAAGCATTCTTTCCGCAATTCCTCAACGGGTGCGATCATACCAGCACTAATGCACCGGATCCCATCAGAACTCATGATTAAGCGTGCTTGGCGAGTAGTACTAGGATGGGTGACCTCGCAGGAAGTCCTCGTGTTGCGCCCCTTTTCTACTTTTTACTTAACGTTTTTCGTTAGTTCCCCCTTTTGCGTTCCATTCACACCACATCAAGATCCCCGGCGCCCACCTTTCTCGGACGGATCGCAAGTGGGCCCCACCTTCGAGCGAGGCGATCGTGGGCCGCGTTGCTCGCGGCACCTTCTTCGGCGCTCGAGCCACGCTGACGGCTTTCGCCCTCGAAAACGTGCACCCGGAAGCCCGTTTCGGGCCGAGACGCGGGCAAAATCCCCTGTGGGACTTTGGGGTGCGTAGATCTCGAGAAAATACTCGATTTCAAAAAAATTCGCCGTCGGACTCACGAGCGCAAAGTTATGGCTTTCTGATCGCAGATTCCAAATAAAGCATTCTTTCGCAATTCCTCAGCGGGTGCGATCATACCGGCACTAATGCACGGATCCCATCGAACTCCATGATTAAGCGTGCTTGGCGAGTAGTACTAGGATGGGTGACCTCACAGGAAGTCCTCGTGTTGCACCCCTTTTTCTACTTTTTACTTAACGTTTTTCGTTTGTTCCCCCTTTTGCGTTCCATTCACACCACATCAAGATCCCCGGCGCCCACCTTTCTCGGACGGATCGCAAGTGGGCCCCACCTTTCGAACGAGGGCGATCGTGGGCCCCGCGCTGCTCGCGGCACCTTCTTCGCGCTCGAAGCTGAGCCCTTACCACCGCGAACGGCTTTCGCCCTCGAAAACGTGCACCCGGAAGCCCGTTTCGGGCCGAGACGTGGGCCAAAGCCCCTGTGGGACTTTGGGGTGCGTAGATCTCGAGAAAATACTCGATTTCAAAAAAAAATTCGCGCCGATCGGACTCCTGAGCGCAAAGTTATGGCTTTCTGATCGCAGGATTCCAAATAAAGCATTCTTTCCGCAATTCCTCAACGGGTGCGATCATACAGCACTAATGCACGGATCCCATCGAACTCCATGATTAAGCGTGCTTGGCGAGTAGTACTAGGATGGGTGACCTCGCAGGAAGTCCTCGTGTTGCGCCCTTTTCTACTTTTTACGTTTTTTCGTTTGTTCCCCCTTTTGCGTTCCATTCACACCACATCAAGATCCCCGGCGCCCACCTTTCTCGGACGGATCGCAAGTGGGCCCCACCTTTCGAACGAGGGCGATCGTGGGCCCCGCGCTGCTCGCGGCAACTTCTTCGCGCTCGAAGCTGAGCCCTTACCACCGCGAACGGCTTTCGCCCTCGAAAACGTGCACCCGGAAGCCCGTTTCGGGCCGAGACGTGGGCCAAAGCCCCTGTGGGACTTTGGGGTGCGTAGATCTCGAGAAAATACTCGATTTCAAAAAAAATTCGCGCCGATCGGACTCCTGAGCGCAAAGTTATGGCTTTCTGATCGCAGGATTCCAAATAAAGCATTCTTTCCGCAATTCCTCAGCGGGTGCGATCATACCGGCACTAATGCACGGATCCCATCGAACTCCGCGATTAAGCGTGCTTGGCGAGTAGTACTAGGATGGGTGACCTCCTGGGAAGTCCTCGTGTTGCACCCCTTTTTCTACTTTTTACTTAACGTTTTTTCGTTTGTTCCCCCTTTTGCGTTCCATTCACACCACATCAAGATCCCCGGCGCCCACCTTTCTCGGACGGATCGCAAGTGGGCCCCACCTTTCGAACGAGGGCGATCGTGGGCCCCGCGCTGCTCGCGGCACCTTCTTCGCTCGGTGAGCCACTTACCGCATGACGGCTTTCGCCCTCGAAAACGTGCACCCGGAAGCCCGTTTCGGGCCGAGACGTGGGCCAAAGCCCCTGTGGGACTTTGGGGTGCGTAGATCTCGAGAAAATACTCGATTTCAAAAAAAAATTCGCGCCGATCGGACTCCTGAGCGCAAAGTTATGGCTTTCTGATCGCAGGATTCCAAATAAAGCATTCTTTCCGCAATTCCTCAACGGGTGCGATCATACCCGCACTAATGCATCGGATCCCATCAGAACTCCATGATTAAGCGTGCTTGGGCGAGAGTAGTACTAGGATGGGTGACCTCCTGGGAAGTCCTCGTGTTGCACCCCTTTTTCTACTTTTTACTTAACGTTTTTTCGTTTGTTCCCCCTTTTGCGTTCCATTCACACCACATCAAGATCCCCGGCGCCCACCTTTCTCGGACGGATCGCAAGTGGGCCCCACCTTTCGAACGAGGGCGATCGTGGGCCCCGCGCTGCTCGCGGCACCTTCTTCGCGCTCGAAGCTGAGCCCTTACCACCGCGAACGGCTTTCGCCCTCGAAAACGTGCACCCGGAAGCCCGTTTCGGGCCGAGACGTGGGCCAAAGCCCCTGTGGGACTTTGGGGTGCGTAGATCTCGAGAAAATACTCGATTTCAAAAAAAAATTCGCGCCGATCGGACTCCTGAGCGCAAAGTTATGGCTTTCTGATCGCAGGATTCCAAATAAAGCATTCTTTCCGCAATTCCTCAACGGGTGCGATCATACCAGCACTAATGCACCGGATCCCATCAGAACTCCGCAGTTAAGCGTGCTTGGGCGAGAGTAGTACTAGGATGGGTGACCTCCTGGGAAGTCCTCGTGTTGCACCCCTTTTTCTACTTTTTACTTAACGTTTTTTCGTTTGTTCCCCCTTTTGCGTTCCATTCACACCACATCAAGATCCCCGGCGCCCACCTTTCTCGGACGGATCGCAAGTGGGCCCCACCTTTCGAACGAGGGCGATCGTGGGCCCCGCGCTGCTCGCGGCACCTTCTTCGCGCTCGAAGCTGAGCCCTTACCACCGCGAACGGCTTTCGCCCTCGAAAACGTGCACCCGGAAGCCCGTTTCGGGCCGAGACGTGGGCCAAAGCCCCTGTGGGACTTTGGGGTGCGTAGATCTCGAGAAAATACTCGATTTCAAAAAAAAATTCGCGCCGATCGGACTCCTGAGCGCAAAGTTATGGCTTTCTGATCGCAGGATTCCAAATAAAGCATTCTTTCCGCAATTCCTCAACGGGTGCGATCATACCAGCACTAATGCACCGGATCCCATCAGAACTCCGCAGTTAAGCGTGCTTGGGCGAGAGTAGTACTAGGATGGGTGACCTCCTGGGAAGTCCTCGTGTTGCACCCCTTTTTCTACTTTTTACTTAACGTTTTTTCGTTTGTTCCCCCTTTTGCGTTCCATTCACACCACATCAAGATCCCCGGCGCCCACCTTTCTCGGACGGATCGCAAGTGGGCCCCACCTTTCGAACGAGGGCGATCGTGGGCCCCGCGCTGCTCGCGGCACCTTCTTCGCGCTCGGTGAGCCGCCACCATGACGGCTTCGCCCTCGAAAACGTGCACCCGGAAGCCCGTTTCGGGCCGAGACGTGGGCCAAAGCCCCTGTGGGACTTTGGGGTGCGTAGATCTCGAGAAAATACTCGATTTCAAAAAAAAATTCGCGCCGATCGGACTCCTGAGCGCAAAGTTATGGCTTTCTGATCGCAGGATTCCAAATAAAGCATTCTTTCCGCAATTCCTCAACGGGTGCGATCATACCAGCACTAATGCACCGGATCCCATCAGAACTCCGCAGTTAAGCGTGCTTGGGCGAGAGTAGTACTAGGATGGGTGACCTCCTGGGAAGTCCTCGTGTTGCACCCCTTTTTCTACTTTTTACTTAACGTTTTTTCGTTTGTTCCCCCTTTTGCGTTCCATTCACACCACATCAAGATCCCCGGCGCCCACCTTTCTCGGACGGATCGCAAGTGGGCCCCACCTTTCGAACGAGGGCGATCGTGGGCCCCGCGCTGCTCGCGGCACCTTCTTCGCGCTCGAAGCTGAGCCCTTACCACCGCGAACGGCTTTCGCCCTCGAAAACGTGCACCCGGAAGCCCGTTTCGGGCCGAGACGTGGGCCAAAGCCCCTGTGGGACTTTGGGGTGCGTAGATCTCGAGAAAATACTCGATTTCAAAAAAAAATTCGCGCCGATCGGACTCCTGAGCGCAAAGTTATGGCTTTCTGATCGCAGGATTCCAAATAAAGCATTCTTTCCGCAATTCCTCAACGGGTGCGATCATACCAGCACTAATGCACCGGATCCCATCAGAACTCCATGATTAAGCGTGCTTGGCGAGTAGTACTAGGATGGGTGACCTCGCAGGAAGTCCTCGTGTTGCACCCCTTTTTCTATTTTTTACTTAACGTTTTTTCGTTTGTTCCCCCTTTTGCGTTCCATTCACACCACATCAAGATCCCCGGCGCCCACCTTTCTCGGACGGATCGCAAGTGGGCCCCACCTTTCGAACGAGGGCGATCGTGGGCCCCGCGCTGCTCGCGGCACCTTCTTCGCGCTCGGTGAGCCGCCACCACCATGACGGCTTTCGCCCTCGAAAACGTGCACCCGGAAGCCCGTTTCGGGCCGAGACGTGGGCCAAAGCCCCTGTGGGACTTTGGGGTGCGTAGATCTCGAGAAAATACTCGATTTCAAAAAAAAATTCGCGCCGATCGGACTCCTGAGCGCAAAGTTATGGCTTTCTGATCGCAGGATTCCAAATAAAGCATTCTTTCCGCAATTCCTCAACGGGTGCGATCATACAAGCACTAATGCACCGGATCCCATCAGAACTCCTAATATAAGCGTGCTTGGGCGAGAGTAGTACTAGGATGGGTGACCTCCTAGGAAGTCCTCGTGTTGCACCCCTTTTTCTACTTTTTACTTAACGTTTTTTCGTTTGTTCCCCCTTTTGCGTTCCATTCACACCACATCAAGATCCCCGGCGCCCACCTTTCTCGGACGGATCGCAAGTGGGCCCCACCTTTCGAACGAGGGCGATCGTGGGCCCCGCGCTGCTCGCGGCACCTTCTTCGCGCTCGAAGCTGAGCCCTTACCACCGCGAACGGCTTTCGCCCTCGAAAACGTGCACCCGGAAGCCCGTTTCGGGCCGAGACGTGGGCCAAAGCCCCTGTGGGACTTTGGGGTGCGTAGATCTCGAGAAAATACTCGATTTCAAAAAAAAATTCGCGCCGATCGGACTCCTGAGCGCAAAGTTATGGCTTTCTGATCGCAGGATTCCAAATAAAGCATTCTTTCCGCAATTCCTCAACGGGTGCGATCATACCAGCACTAATGCACCGGATCCCATCAGAACTCCGCAGTTAAGCGTGCTTGGGCGAGAGTAGTACTAGGATGGGTGACCTCCTGGGAAGTCCTCGTGTTGCACCCCTTTTTCTACTTTTTACTTAACGTTTTTTCGTTTGTTCCCCCTTTTGCGTTCCATTCACACCACATCAAGATCCCCGGCGCCCACCTTTCTCGGACGGATCGCAAGTGGGCCCCACCTTTCGAACGAGGGCGATCGTGGGCCCCGCGCTGCTCGCGGCACCTTCTTCGCGCTCGAAGCTGAGCCCTTACCACCGCGAACGGCTTTCGCCCTCGAAAACGTGCACCCGGAAGGCCGAGACGTGGGCCAAAGCCCCTGTGGGACTTTGGGGTGCGTAGATCTCGAGAAAATACTCGAATTCAAAAAAAAATTCGCGCCGATCGGACTCCTGAGCGCAAAGTTATGGCTTTCTGATCGCAGGATTCCAAATAAAGCATTCTTTCCGCAATTCCTCAACGGGTGCGATCATACCAGCACTAATGCACCGGATCCCATCAGAACTCCGCAGTTAAGCGTGCTTGGGCGAGAGTAGTACTAGGATGGGTGACCTCCTGGGAAGTCCTCGTGTTGCACCCCTTTTTCTACTTTTTACTTAACGTTTTTTCGTTCGTTCCCCCTTTTGCGTTCCATTCACACCACATCAAGATCCCCGGCGCCCACCTTTCTCGGACGGATCGCAAGTGGGCCCCACCTTTCGAACGAGGGCGATCGTGGGCCCCGCGCTGCTCGCGGCACCTTCTTCGCGCTCGAAGCTGAGCCCTTACCACCGCGAACGGCTTTCGCCCTCGAAAACGTGCACCCGGAAGCCCGTTTCGGGCCGAGACGTGGGCCAAAGCCCCTGTGGGACTTTGGGGTGCGTAGATCTCGAGAAAATACTCGATTTCAAAAAAAAATTCGCGCCGATCAGACTCCTGAGCGCAAAGTTATGGCTTTCTGATCGCAGGGTTCCAAATAAAGCATTCTTTCCGCAATTCCTCAACGGGTGCGATCATACCAGCACTAATGCACCGGATCCCATCAGAACTCCGCAGTTAAGCGTGCTTGGGCGAGAGTAGTACTAGGATGGGTGACCTCCTGGGAAGTCCTCGTGTTGCACCCCTTTTTCTACTTTTTACTTAACGTTTTTTCGTTTGTTCCCCCTTTGCGTTCCATTCACACCACATCAAGATCCCCGGCGCCCACCTTTCTCGGACGGATCGCAAGTGGGCCCCACCTTTCGAACGAGGGCGATCGTGGGCCCCGCGCTGCTCGCGGCACCTTCTTCGCGCTCGAAGCTGAGCCCTTACCACCGCGAACGGCTTTCGCCCTCGAAAACGTGCACCCGGAAGCCCGTTTCGGGCCGAGACGTGGGCCAAAGCCCCTGTGGGACTTTGGGGTGCGTAGATCTCGAGAAAATACTCGATTTCAAAAAAAAATTCGCGCCGATCGGACTCCTGAGCGCACAGTTATGGCTTTCTGATCGCAGGATTCCAAATAAAGCATTCTTTCCGCAATTCCTCAACGGGTGCGATCATACCAGCACTAATGCACCGGATCCCATCAGAACTCCGCAGTTAAGCGTGCTTGGGCGAGAGTAGTACTAGGATGGGTGACCTCCTGGGAAGTCCTCGTGTTGCACCCCTTTTTCTACTTTTTACTTAACGTTTTTTCGTTTGTTCCCCCTTTTGCGTTCCATTCACACCACATCAAGATCCCCGGCGCCCACCTTTCTCGGACGGATCGCAAGTGGGCCCCACCTTTCGAACGAGGGCGATCGTGGGCCCCGCGCTGCTCGCGGCACCTTCTTCGCGCTCGAAGCTGAGCCCTTACCACCGCGAACGGCTTTCGCCCTCGAAAACGTGCACCCGGAAGCCCGTTTCGGGCCGAGACGTGGGCCAAAGCCCCTGTGGGACTTTGGGGTGCGTAGATCTCGAGAAAATACTCGATTTCAAAAAAAAATTCGCGCCGGTCGGACTCGAGCGCAGTTATGGCTTTCTGATCGCAGGATTCCAAATAAAGCATTCTTTCCGCAATTCCTCAACGGGTGCGATCATACCAGCACTAATGCACCGGATCCCATCAGAACTCCGCAGTTAAGCGTGCTTGGGCGAGAGTAGTACTAGGATGGGTGACCTCCTGGGAAGTCCTCGTGTTGCACCCCTTTTTCTACTTTTTACTTAACGTTTTTTCGTCTGTTCCCCCTTTTGCGTTCCATTCACACCACATCATGATCCCCGGTACCCACCTTTCTCGGACGGATCGCAAGTGGGCCCCACCTTTCGAACGAGGGCGGTCGTGGGCCCCGCGATGCTCGCGGCACCTTCTTCGCGCTCGAATCTGGGCCCTTACCACCGCGGACGGCTTTCGCCCTCGAGAACGTGCACCCGGAAGCCGGTTTCGGGCCGAGACGTGGGCCAAAGCCCCTGTGGGACTTTGGGGTGCGTAATTCTCGAGAAAATACTCGAATTCAAAAAAAAAATTCGCGCCGATCGGACTCCTGAGCGCAAAGTTATGGCTTTCTGATCGCAGGATTCCAAATAAAGCATTCTTTCCGCAATTCCTCAACGGGTGCGATCATACCAGCACTAATGCACCGGATCCCATCAGAACTCCGCAGTTAAGCGTGCTTGGGCGAGAGTAGTACTAGGATGGGTGACCTCCTGGGAAGTCCTCGTGTTGCACCCCTTTTTCTACTTTTTACTTAACGTTTTTTCGTTCGTTCCCCCTTTTGCGTTCCATTCACACCACATCAAGATCCCCGGCGCCCACCTTTCTCGGACGGATCGCAAGTGGGCCCCACCTTTCGAACGAGGGCGATCGTGGGCCCCGCTACGCCGCGCACCTTCTTCGCGCCGGCCGAGCCCTTACCACCGCGAACGGCTACCGAAACGTGCACCCGGAAGCCCGTTTCGGGCCGAGACGTGGGCCAAAGCCCCTGTGGGACTTTGGGGTGCGTAGATCTCGAGAAAATACTCGAATTCAAAAAATTCGCTACCGATCGGACTCGAGCGCAGTTATGGCTTTCTGATCGCAGGATTCCAAATAAAGCATTCTTTCCGCAATTCCTCAACGGGTGCGATCATACCAGCACTAATGCACCGGATCCCATCAGAACTCCGCAGTTAAGCGTGCTTGGGCGAGAGTAGTACTAGGATGGGTGACCTCCTGGGAAGTCCTCGTGTTGCACCCCTTTTTCTACTTTTTACTTAACGTTTTTTCGTTTGTTCCCCCTTTTGCGTTCCATTCACACCACACCTCGATCCCCGGCGCCCAGCTTTCTCGGACAGACCGCAAGTAGGCCCCACCTTTCGAACGAGGGCTATCGTGGGCCCCTGATGCTCGCGGCACCTTCTTCGCGCTCGAAGCTGAGCCCTTACCACCGCGAACGGCTTTCGCCATCGAAAACGTGCACCCGGATGCCCGTTTCGGGCCGAGACGTGGGCCAAAGCCCCTGTGGGACTTTGGGGTGCGTAGATCTCGAGAAAATACTCGATTTCAAAAAAAAATTCGCGCCGATCGGACTCCTGAGCGCAAAGTTATGGCTTTCTGATCGCAGGATTCCAAATAAAGCATTCTTTCCGCAATTCCTCAACGGGTGCGATCATACCAGCACTAATGCACCGGATCCCATCAGAACTCCGCAGTTAAGCGTGCTTGGGCGAGAGTAGTACTAGGATGGGTGACCTCCTGGGAAGTCCTCGTGTTGCACCCCTTTTTCTACTTTTTACTTAACGTTTTTTCGTTTGTTCCCCCTTTGCGTTCCATTCACACCACATCAAGATCCCCGGCCCACCTTTCTGGACGGATCGCAAGTGGGCCCCACCTTCGAACGAGGGCGATCGTGGCCCCGCTACCGCCGCGCACCTTCTTCGCGCCGGCCGAGCCCTTACCACCGCTGAACGGCTACCAAAACGTGCACCCGAAGCCCGTCGCCGGCCGAGACGTGGGACTTTGGGGTGCGCGATCTCGAGAAAATACTCGATTTCAAAAAAATTCGCGCCGATCGGACTCGAGCGCAGTTATGGCTTTCGATCGCAGGATTCCAAATAAAGCATTCTTTCCGCATTCCTCAACGGTGCGATCATACCAAAGACTAATGCACCGGATCCCATCAGAACTCCGCAGTTAAGCGTGCTTGGGCGAGAGTAGTACTAGGATGGGTGACCTCCTGGGAAGTCCTCGTGTCGCACCCCTTTTTCTACTTTTTACTTAACGTTTTTTCGTTTGTTCCCCTTTTGCGTTCCATTCACACCACATCAAGATCCCCGGCGCCCACCTTTCTCGGACGGATCGTAAGTGGGCCCCACCTTTCGAACGAGGGCGATCAGGCTCGCACGCCGCTGCACCTTCTTCGCGCCGCCGAGCCCTTACCACCGCGAACGGCTACCGGAAC